>PVJN01044765.1:0-17210 GCA_004026805.1 Lasiurus borealis | reverse complement strand
GGACCCCCTAGCGGCGGCCGCGTCACGTGAGCAGAGCGCACCACCCCGCTCCCGGCCGCGGCGGTCACGTGGGCCCCGGGCCCCGCCCCGTCGCCCGGTCCGCGGCGAGGTAGGGTCTGTGGTTTGCCCCGGAAGTGGCTGTCTTCGGCTGACAGCTGCTGTGAAGGTGGCGGCGGCCCGCGGCAGCGGAGGCAGGCCCCGAGCAAGATGGCGCTGCGGCCGGGAGCTGGAGCTGGCGGCGGCGGGGCCGCGGGGGCCGGCGCGGGGGCCTCGGGGGCAGGCAGGTGAGTGCGGGAAGCTGGGCGTGGAGCCCGCCCGCAGCCGCAGCCTCGGGTCTCTGGCGGTTATGGCGGTTTTCGCCCGCTCCGGCCCCTTCTTTTGCTTTGGAACCGGCGACGGGAGAGAAGGGTCGTCCGGGCTCCTAGGCCGAAGCGGGTGGACGGAGCTTGGCTGCCCGACCCCTGCCTTGCAGGCTCCGGGGCACCGGCTGCCGGGGCCCAGCGGGAAGCGGGCGGGCGGCCCAGCGCGGGGAGGAGAGCGGGAGGAGGCGAGGGTCCGCTCGGCGGGGGTGGCACCGGCCTGGGCTGAGCGACAGAAGAACCCCAGCGCCTCGCTTCTCGCCCTGGCTGGCCCCGAGGCGCCCAGAGACCCCCCTTTCCCTGGGCTTGACCCGGGGGTCCTGGAGGGAAGGCTCCGGGAAATGTGGTCACAAAGCCGAACAATTGTCTCCGTCCACGCCGTGTGCGCGCTGCTGTTCCTCCCCCTTGTTTAGATGCCTCTGTTTTTATTTCCTTCACACACGAGACTCTG
Source organism: Lasiurus borealis (assembly GCA_004026805.1). NCBI lineage: Eukaryota > Metazoa > Chordata > Mammalia > Chiroptera > Vespertilionidae > Lasiurus > Lasiurus borealis. The sequence goes on along the minus strand of PVJN01044765.1, from coordinate 16,400 downwards.
CAGACCTTCCCGTGGGTAAATAGAGCTCTTGCAGGTGTCATTCTGAAGACTTGAGTCCTTATTTCTTTTTAGAGGACTGTTAAGCCTTAGGTACGCAGTTATTAGAACAAAGCTTCCCGACAGACTTTCCCTGAGCCCTGAAACAGATTGCCCTCTGTCACATTTCAGCTAATGATTGCTTTATGGATCTCAGACCCACAACTGTAAGGAAGATGAACAGTTTGCAATTGGACAAGGTCATCATTTAAAGGAAAAAAATTTTTACTCCGAAAGTCTTACTTCTATAATGAATGACATTAGTCCGATTCTGTTTTGTTGGCAAACACATACTGCATCCACATTTTGGAGATAAAACTAGCTTTTTATCTAAACTCTAGATAATTCTAGGTTATAAAGCATTCTAAGTTATCTTTGGAAAACAAAGTATCGGCTTTTTAACATGCAGTGTTTCAGTTTTGGAGTCATGAACACTAGAAAAGTGTCAAGTCTTTAAAGGTGCTACCTCCTGGAGGTGCTGTAATGTATTTGCTGAAAAGAACCTCTGTTCAATGAACCACCGGTGTGCAGCCCCACTTTTTACTTCCTCTACACATCTTTCGCTTAGGTTTAAAATTTCTTTCTTTTTTTTTTTCCTCTAATTTCCACTGTTTTACAAGTTTTTCATAAATATTCTATATAAGTCAGTTCCTGGCTGGAGAAGCCAAATCTGTAATAATCTCTATATCTTTATCTGTGATGACAGTTTCTAAAACGTTCTTGAGTGGCATTAATTTGATCAAGTGGATGGTTAATTATGGCTCCAAATTCTGAGGAAATGTAAACTTAAAGTAATTTGCTATTCTAAGTCCAGGTTTTTAATTTTTGGGTGTTTTTTTTTTTTTTTGGTGTGTTCTTTGTTGGTTGTTTTTTCACTTTTTTGGGTGGGGAGGATCTCAGGTGCAGAAAGTTGAGTGGATCATTCACCTTAAAGTATTTTAACATCACTCGTCCATGAACACAGATTTTAGAAATAAATATGGCCTGAATTGTGATAGAAATTTGGTTGTAGTAAATCTGCATTTTGAAACTCTAGAGCAGTGGTTCTCAACCTTTCGAATGCCGGGACCCTTTAAGACAGCTCCTCATGTTGTGGCGACCCCCCAACCATAAAATTATTTTTGTTGCTACTTCATAACTGTAATTTTGCTACTGTTATGAACTGTAATGTAAATACGTGATATGCAGGATGTATTTTCATTGTTACAAATTGAATATAATTAAAGCATAGGGATTAATCACAAAAACAATATGTAATTATATATTGTGAAATATTTACTTCTAACTACAAATAAATGAAATTTTGTCTTGAATCATGGTGTAGCATGGGCAACAGTCTTCATATAACAACAGTAAACTACATTGCTACATTTTGCTACACCGAGGAGCAGTGTGTTGGTTCCTAAGACCATGGGAAATAGGTGTTTTCCAATAGTCTTAGGCGACCCCTGTGAAAGGGTGGTTCGTCCCCAAAGGGGTTGCGAACCACAGGTTGAGAACCGCTGCTCTAGAGAATATAAAGGAGAGAAAGTGGTTAAATGTTCCTTACCTTGAATAATATATGGAAAGTGTTACATATATTGGAAACTTTCTGAGAAGCTGTATGCTCAAAAGAAGAAACAACACTATGGTTTTTAGAGAGTAGTGGTGAGGGCTGAGCTTATTTTGTGAGGAAGCTAACATTATGGTAGCCTAAATACATACTAGGGAAAAATAATTTTAATAAGTAAAATTCGTGAAGTATAATTTATAGTATTTTTTAGATACTTGTTCCTGTTCTAAGAAACTATGCAAAAAGCAATAGTATTTTCCAACTTTATTAATATTAGCCTACTTTTTATTGGTACTTTGAATGGGCTACTTTAGAATAGATGGTATATTTGTATAAAGGGCAAATTTTACCCCAGAGGTGAGAAGTAAATTTTTTTAAAGTCAAATACTACATAAAAGGAGTTGAAAGATCTTGAATAGTCTGAATCCTTCTAGGATATCATTTGTAAGTTTGTCAGTTTTCCTCCTGCTCTTTATAGGTTCCTTTAAAGGCTTTCTCATCTTTTCATTGTCCACTGTTTCTCGCACATTCTAGCCCATAGAAAACTTTCTGTAAATATTTTCACATTCAAGCTATAGAAGGCAGAGAAGAGGCAGTATTTCACCAGGGCCCTCATTTGGAGGAAGCGGTCAGGAGATTGTCATAAAGGTGGGGATGCCTAGTGAACACTAGGGAACAGTAGGTAGGCCAGATGCGGCACTGGAGCGGGGAAGATAAAGCTGGAGAAAAAAAAAAGTGCCAAACTTGGAGCGGTCCTTGCATATAAGCAAATTAAATTCAATTTAAGGGGGAATCATTGCATAGCTTTAACCTTAGGAATAGTTCTTAAATGGTACTTTAGGAAGATGCACCTCAGCTGTACTCTATGAGCTACTGGAGGTGGAGGTGGGGAGAGCCATTAAGTCTCATAGGATTCCAGGCCCCAGAAGTAAAGGCTGATTTGGATTAGTAACAAAGATAACTGAAAAGAATGAATGAAGTAGGCAAGAAGAATGAATGTGACAAATAGAGTTCACAGTTCTCTTTCACACTAGCACATCAGTAATAAATAGTGATTTTACCTTTGAAATAAAATTGTTGGTCATCTCGATGCCCAGTGTTTGCCAAACTTTTCTGTCTTATCAATGTCTTACCTGCTTGTCTAACCAGTCTTGAAACAGGCTGATGGTAGTAGTCTAAACATTCCAGAGTCATACAAATGATACATAGCAACACTGAGTTGCTAAGTAATTACTGAAGTAAGTCATATTCATCAGTAATGTTTTTAATTTAGTTTTTATTTGTTTATGTTTTTGAAGTAATCTTTCTCCATCTCTCCATCTATTCTTGTCTAATTGGGACCTTGGGAAACTTGCAGTTCTCTGTCCTCATTTGACAGAGGAAACAGGACAGAGTGGTGAAGTGAGGGTGGGGGAGTTGCATAGAACTTCATGGTAGTCACTTTATGGTAGAGAGGCGTTTCCTGTTTTTATTTAACCACTAAACCATATTGGTAATTGTAATGGTTAAGATTGATTTTGAAAAGTTCCAAAAGATTGATTACTTAAATACATTGTTTCTACATTTATAAATCTTAGTCTATAAGTAACTTTTTAAAAAATTGAGTACTACCAAATTTCAGCTTGCAGTTTAAACATTGTATCCAGTTAACACATTACTTAGCTAATATATCTTGTGTGCAGTTCAGAAAAGCTGTTCACTCTCCTTGGGTGCAGGCCTGCTTGTCAGCTGTAGAAATTGCTAGTGATTCAGATCCTTTACCAGATAGATGTTCAACTAGAACTTTGTAAACCATCTTAGAATTAAATTTAAAAATATATATTTTTTCAAGCAAAAAGACTCCAAAGTTTGGTTTTTAGCCTTTTTCCTGGGTAAGGGGGTGTTATGCAGTAGAAAAATGCAAGGACTCATAAATTTGGCTTATATTCCTGGATTTACCTAGACTCTGTAAAGACTATCCTGAAATCTCCTTCAGATCTTTGACTCCCAGATTGAAAGCATTTCTCACTCAGTTTTTCTTCCTTAATTTGTCCTGTTTTCTTTCCCTCCAGTCTAAGAAGTCCCTCTTCTGTTTCAAAGCAGATCTCTTTTGCTACCTCGCTAGGTTAATACCATTCCTTCCAAAACCTTGTTTTATAAGTTACTAAGTATATCTTTTGTCCAGTATTTGAAATCTTTCTCCCTACAGTTTCTTCCTCTAAAAACTGTCCACTCAAAGATCACCATTTTCAAAAGCAGTGATCTTTATTTATTAATCCTCATTCTTACAAGCCTTTCTACAGCATTAGACACCAGTAACTATTTCCTTCTTTTTGAAATGTGGTTGTTCTTCAGTTAAATTCTTAAGTTATAACCAGCTTCCTTAATTCTCAGTGACCATTCCCTACTCAATTGTCACTGTAAAAATTCTTCAGCATTGTCCTTTGTTGCCTTCTTACCATGTATGCGCATTCCCTTGCTATTTCATCCACAACTACAGCTCAGGTTTTTTTAACCTGTATTTAAAAGAGCCTGGCTCGACCCTTCTCCTGAGCTTGAGCTACTTTTCTGATTGTTTGCTAGATTGCTCCTCATGGCCACACTGCTACCACCCTTCTCTCTCAACCTATTTAATTGGATTGCTGATTTTAGTAAACAGCATCAGCACCTTTGCAGTTGCTCAGGCTCAGCTCAGATCTTAGCTTCATGTTCTGCTCTTTTTACATATGAAGATCCCAATCTATTTTTGTTCTGTTTTCAGCTTCATGTTTCCAGTAGCAGGTGGAATGAGACCCCCTCAAGGTAAGTGGAAGGTTACATTTGGAACTTTTATTTTTCACTGTTTTTTTTCTCAGCTTGGGACTTAAGTGGATAAAGAAGTTTTGTTTAAACTTACAGTTTAAGCTACTCTTAAAATTTCTCAAAGATTACGTAATTTGGGGAATACTAAGAATCATTCCTCATTTCTCCCAAACTTATTTAAACATATTAACAGATTATTATTTAACCTCAGAGATGGAGGCTTTCAGATCATGAGTATCAAAGAATTCTCTAAATAACATATTTTTCCTTCTATCTAGTTTTCTGCTAGATGGTTTTAGCTGCTTAGGGCAGGGTCTGTGTATGCCTTGTCGCATTAGCATATCCAGCACCCAGCATCCACATGCTGATAGAAATAATAGGGTCTCTGTAGATCTTCGTTGAATGAATAAGGGGACCTCTCCAGTTATTTTATACTACCATATTTCTCTAAATGAATTTAGTCTTATTATAATCATGTACATAAGAGATCCCATATTCTGATTCAGTATTAACTATTTTTAGCCTCAGTTTTATTCCTAGCAATTTCTTTATTTTTCCTCGTTTCAGAAAAGGGGCCACCAATATCAATTCTAAGCTTTTACTTCAAAGAAACAATAGTGAAAGGATATAATCTTGACTCCTGCTACTTAGCCACTGGGCCACAATATTGAAGGAAGAATAAGTCTGCCCTTCTCTTTCTGCTCACTTTTCCCATCCCACTGTGCCCTCCTCGCCACACACCAAGCTGCTTCTGAAAACCGGCCCTTCTCACATGCCGGTGTTGATTGGTTATGATAGTCTTGCTAGAGAAACAGACTCCTAGGTCATTGTTAGAGATGAATGATAAAGAGGTGGTCAGTGGCTCATACTGACTTTGTCTCCATTTGTAATCAGTGATAGAGGTTGAGTTTCAGGTAAAATTTTCCAAGGGTCATTTGTATTGTTTTCATTGTGCTCACACGTATGCATTATTCAAGCTACCTGTGCTTAGATGTACCCCAGATTATTAAATGGTTTGAGATATTTTTTCTTTAAGAAGGCATTATAGTTATGTGTTCATTATCATAGCTCATTTTTTATTTTTATAAATTTCCAAATTAAAACCTATACATGAAGCAAAGAAGAGATCGCAAAAGGTATCTTGATATTTTTTTCTTCTGAAATTTAGAACTGTTTTAGAGATTTTTTTTCTTTTTACAGAATGTGTTATAATGGACTTCTTGATCATTTTAAGGCTTTAAATTATGCCTGGACTATTTATGAAAGCATGTACAAGAAAATGACAATAAGAGTAGCCATAAGATCATGAGTAGGAGAGAAATGAGTCTTATTTTTCATTGTGTATTCCTGTATACCTTTAAATGTTGTACCAAATACCTGAGTTACCCGTTAAATAATTAAATAAAATTAAATAAAACTTTAGGTCTAAAGCAGTGGTTCTCAACCTTCCTAAGGCCGCAACCCTTTAATACAGTTCCTCATGTTGGGGTGACCCCCAACCATAAAATTATTTTCGTTGCTAACAGTTCTAGTTGGTGCAGGACTAATTTTACTACTGTTATGAATCGTAATATAAATATCTATGTTTCCTGATGGTCTTAGGTGACCCTGCTAGTGATTCTCAACCTGTGGAAAACACAGATATTTACATTACGATTCATTAACAGTAGCAAAATTACAGTTATGAAGTAGCAACGAAAATAATTTTATGGTTGGGGGTCACCCCAACATGAGGAACTGTATTAAAGGGTCGCGGCCTTAGGAAGGTTGAGAACCACTGGTCTAAAGGGATAAGAGGAAAAATATCTTACTATGGTTTTATTCAGTCTGCGCATTTGAATTCTCCAAGAAATCTTAGGACTTTTGCATTTGGCATTCCTTTGTCTGGAATACTCTTCCCAAATATCCACATAACTTGCTCCCTTACTTTTTTCAAGTCCTTGCTTATATGACACTCTTTTAGTGAAACCTATTCTGACTATGAAACAGCAACTATTCCATTTCCTCACTCGCCCTTTCCCCTTTCCCCTGCTTCATTTGTTGTCCTGTCTCTTAACACTACTTGAATGTACTTATATTTTATTATCTATCTCCCCCAATTACAGTGTGCATTCCATGAAGGCAAAGATCTGGTTTTGTTCATTGCTTTGTGCCAAAATGGTACCTGACATGGAGTTGGCCCTCAAATACTTGAATAAATAATTGAATGAATAATAGCTTGCCACTAATAAATGTTACTTACAAGTGTGGATGTTCATGCTCCTGAAATTAAACTATGTATAAATAACTTTGAAGGTTCACAGAACACACAAGATAAGCATGGTATGCTTTACTAGACCTTTAATATTTTTTAAATCAAAATTTGATTAAAAGCTCCTTCTAGTAGAACCAACATGGTGTAATATGTGATAAAATGTAAAATTACCCCTGGCTGGTTTTCTCAGTAGTTTGAACATCAGCCTGTGGACCAAAGGGTCCTGGTTCAATTCCCAGTTAAGAGCACTTGGTTGCAGATTTGATCTCCGGCCCCTGTTGGGGTACATGCAGGAGGCAGCCAATTGATGTGACTCTCTAATATGGATGGTTCACTTTCTCTCCCCTCCTCCCTTCTTCTACATTGTCTCTCTCTCAAAAGATCAATGAAAAAAATATCCTTGAATGAGGATAAAAAAATATATTAAAAAATGCAAAATTAGATTGAAATTTGTGTTCAGGGTATGTAGGGATTTTGTCTTATTCACTGTTTTAACTAGAACTGTGTCTAAAATATGGTGGGCATTTAGAATTTATTAAATCCTCAATGGGAGGTATCTTTATTGGAAAAGTTTGGGAGATACTATACTCTTAAGTTATATTTTCATGATAGTTTTACTGCCATTGCATTATTTACTTTTTCATGCTGGTGACTGTTTTGTGGTAAATGTTATATTAACTATTAATGTCAGGAAAGAGCAGAGGAATATCATTTCTTCAAGCATATAGGTATTAAACAGTTTTACAGATGAGTAATCGAGGCACAGAGGTTAAGCAAGTTGCTCAAGATGCCTAAGCTAGCCAGTGACAGTTCTAGTTGGCATCCAAAGTTCATGCTCTATTGCATTAGTTATATGTGGTTACATTAATAATGAACCCAAAACTTTAAAAAAATAAACATTTTATTATTTTACATTATCTGTTGATCAGCTGTGTGGGAGTGGTTTTACAGGGTGGTTTTGGTACAGGACTAAAGTGATTGCAGTTAAGACATTAGCTAAGGCTGTAATCATCTAAAGGTTCATGGGACTGGAACATCTGTTTCAAGATGGCTCACTCACATAGATGGCAAATCTTTGCTGTCCTTTGACAAGAAATTTCAGCTCCTTGCCACTTGGATTCTCTATAGGGCTTGCTTGAGTGTTCTCAAAATGTAGCAATGGCTTTCCCTAGAGGAAGTGATCCAAGAGACCAAGAAGGAAGCTGCAGTGGTTTTTATGAATAAGCCTGTCATTTCCTTAATACCCTATTGATTACAGTGTTCAGTCAGTGTGGGAGGGAATGAACACCAAGTTTCAAACACCAAGAGGCAGAGATCACTGGGGACCACCATTTGAAGGCCAAATGGAACAGGTCATACTATTAATTTTTTAAGTATGGTAAGTATTATCTTCCTTGTACAGGTGAAGTTTTATAATTTGTCCAAGATCACAGAGCTAAGTAAATGGTGGAGATGGAATTCACCCTTAAGTTTGTCTTACTCTAGAGCCTATACTGTTTCACTCGCCTGTCACCTCCAAGTAACCAGTCCTTTAGGTACTTATGGTTTTAAGAAAATAAACTTGAGAACACATTGACTTTAATGATAACTTTGTTTTTTGTTTTGTTTTTCAGCAGGTCTGTTGCCAATGCAGCAACAAGGATTTCCTATGGTCTCCGTCATGCAGCCTAATATGCAAGGCATGATAGGAATGAACTACAACTCTCAAATATCCCAGGGACCCATTGCTATGCAGGTATTTGCCTCTTTAGCTGATTGTTTATGAAATTATTATGTGTCTATATGCTAAGAGCTACATAGTAGGACTTTACTGTTATATTTAGAAATAAATGTAGTCTACATGTTAGGTGGCTTTCTTCAAAATAAAACAAAGTTATGTTCATAAGAGTGAGATACAAAAAGATAAATCATTTAAGGAAAGTCTGCTGACTTCTCTATGATTACTAGCTTAGAAGAAATTTAGAATGATGCCTTGAAAAACTCAGGAACCTGATGCCATGAAGTAGCGTTGTTAGAAGTAGTAGCACTGTGTTCCTGGAAGAAACTGTATCATTGTTTAGAAGACTTAGAGCCTTCTTTATATTAAATTTTCTCATGTAAACCCCATAACTTTTTAAAGAAGTGGTATCTCCAGTTTTCTGATGAGACCAAAGCTTTGTGAGGATGCTCACAGAATAAAGTCAGCCAGAATTTGAACCTAAATCCTCAATAAACTTATACTTAGCCATGTTGTACATCAAATTCTCTCTTAAGATCATTAGGAAGCCAATAGCTTGAAGCAGTGGAATGGAACAGTCGGAAAGATCATTGTGACTGCTGATTGAAGAATGACTGGAGGCAGAAGAGCAAAAGTGGATAGAAGGAGAAACCCTAAAAGAGTGGTTGATGTCCTGAGAGTAATTGAGGTGTTAGCTTTAATTAGGTGGTAGCAGAAAGATGGAGAGATGGATGTTTTTGAGCACAATTTAGGAAATAAAATCACTAGGACTTGCTGAGTGTTTGGATGTTGAGAATAAAGAAGATGGTATCAAACTGATTTATCATTTTCTACATGAACAACTAACTGATGGAGTCATCTTCTATACTAATAAAAGGATATCATGCTAATTAGAATGGATAGACTGGATATCTTTTGGACATCCTTATGGACAAAGCCATGGTGACGGGTGCTGAGACAGAGGCCATTAGGGGCAATCATGCCAGCAGAGGAGAACAGTTAGGGGCGATCAAGCTGGCAGGGGAGCAGTTTGGGGCATCAGGCAGGCAGAGTGTTTAGGGATGATCAGGCAGGCAGGCGAGCAGTTAGGGGCATCATGTAGGCAGGCAAAGAGGTTAGGGGCGATCAGGCAGGCAGGCAGACAGGTGAGCAGTTAGGAGCTAGCAGTCCCGGATTGTGAGAGGGATGCCTGACTGCCAGTTTAGGCCTGACCCTGCAGGATTTGGGCTTAAACCAGCTGTCGGACATCCCTTGAGGGGTCCCAGATTGGAGAGGGTGCAGGCTGGGCTGAGAGACCCCCTCCCCATGTATGAATTTTGTGCACTGGGCCTCTAGTCTATATACAGTAGGTCCTTGGGTTACGTCACAGATCCGTTCCTACTGTGTGATGTAATGCGATTTTCGCCGTAAGTCGAAACCCACCTACATAAGCACTTATGTCACTCACGTGGAGCACATACACAGCAGTAATGAAATGAAACAGTAAAAAACATTTAAAAGCAATATAACAACTCCTGACCTTTACTTGTGGCAAATAAAAAATAATAAACATAAAACAGCCTGGCTGGTTTGGCTTGGTGGATAGAACGTCAGCCTGTGGATGGAAGGGTCTGATTCTGGTCAAGGGCATGTACTTTGGTTGCGGGCACGTCCCCAGTAGGGAGTGTGCAGAAGGCAGCTGATCAATGTTTCTCTTTCATCAATGTTTCTAACTCTTTATCTCCCTTCCTCTCTGTAAAAAAAATCAAAATAAATTTAAAAAGAAACATAAAGCACATATGTACATAAGTTGAAATGATGGAACTTTTTTTTTTTTAAATAAATTAATGGGAGATAGCAACATAACCACAAAATGACTATGTTGAGTTTGATGTAACCCAAGGACTGTCTGCATATGAAAGCCAACTGGCCGGTAGCTATGACACACACTGACTATCAGGGGGCAGATGCTCAACACAGGAGTGGAAATCACAGACATAGAAACATGCAACAGATTAATGAATCTCAAAGGGGAGAGGGGAGGGCAGGAAGAGATTAACCAAAGATCTTATATCCATACTAGAGGCTTGATGCATGAATTCATGCACCAGTGGGGTCTCTCAGCCTGGCCTGGGGATTGGGCCAAAACTGGCCCAGTGCACAGATTTATGCATCGGTGGGGCCCCTTGACCTAGCCTGTGGGGATTGGGCCGAAACTAGCTCTCCAGCATCCCCTGAGGGGTCCCAGATTGCAAGAGGGTACAGGCCAGGCCAAGGGATCCCACCTGTACACAGATCTGCACTGGGCCTCTAGTTTCCTTATAAAAGAAACACTGGAAGAGATGGCTTGTTGGTACATATTATTGATTTTGGAGAACTCATGAAATTTCAAGTGGGGCTGTCCAGGGACAATTTAATAAGCTGAACTCTGGTCATTTTTCACTCTGAAAATTAGAGATTTGAGAGTTATCCATCCATAGGAGGTAACTGATGATATAGGGGTGAACTGGAACATCCAAGAACATTATAGATGGAAAACATAATCCAAGATAGAGCCTTTAGGATTTCAATATTTAAATACTGTACAAGAGAGGGAGACAAATGCCATATATTTCACTTATATGTGGAATCTAAAGAATAAAATAAATAAGCAAAATTGAAACAAATTCATAGATATATTGATGGTTGCCAGAGGAGTAGGAATACTTATTAGGATGTAAAGTACAGCATAGGGAATATAATAATTACTGCAATAACTGTGTATGATCCCAGGTGGGTATTGGAAATACTGGGGGGTAACACTATGTAAAGTATGATTGTCTAACCAATATGCTATACACCTATAAACTAATATTGAATGTAAACTGTAATTGCAAAGTAAAATTAAAAAAAACAACAACATTAAAATCAGTTAATCAGTCCATCAATTTAAGGGAGTGAGTTGCCTTCACAGGAGATTTAAGAGGAGAGCCACAGAAGTGGGCCAGGTGGATTAGAAAACAACAACATAGCCCTGCCTAATTTGGCTCAATGGATAGAGCGTCAGCCTAGGGACTAAAGGGTCCCAAGTTTGATTCTGGTCAAGGGCACATGCTCAGGATTGCTGGCTGGATCCCCAGGCAGCCAATCAATGGTTCTCTCTCATCATTGATGTTTCTCTCTCCCTCTCTTCCCCCTCTACCTTCCTCTCTGAAATCAATAAAAATATATTTTAAAAAAACAACAACATGAGCCCAGCTGGTGTGGCTCAGTGGTTGAGTGTCAACCTATGAAACAGAAGGTTACAGTTCGATTCCTGGTAAAGCCTGGGTTGTGGGTTCGATCCCCATTAGGGGGCATTCAGGAGACAACCGACTAATGATTCTCTCATCATTGATGTTTCTATATCTCTCCCTTTTTCTTTCTCTCTGAAATCAATAAAAATATATTAAAACAACAACAGACTCAAGTTCAGATCTCAGCTTTGCCATTATGTAATAATACTTTGTCAATATCATTGTAGAAAGGATTGAAGAAATTATATAAAGCAATTATTAGCATATGCTCTGACCAGGAATCGAACCGTGACCTTTTGGTTCATAGGTTCACACTCAACCACTGATCTACACCAGCTAGGCTTACAATTAGAATTTAAGTTGCAATTATTGTCATGTTGCAGTCATTTAAGCAAATAAAACTCCGTTTTATATATAAAGATTCATTCTTTGTTCATCTCCAATAGGAAGAAAGTAAGAACAAATTGAGCTTTTGTAGGTCTTAAATTCATGTTACTTGGCTTTCAGTAGGTTATGTTGTAGAAATAACAATCCCAAAATCTCAGTGACTTACAAAAACAGGTTTATTTCTTACTTGGTATCCTTTATGGGTTGATTCAGATCCATATTATCTCTTGGGACCTTTACGTAGGACATTCCAGACTCCTGGCATAGGGAAAAGAGAGCCAAACCCCGTAATGTCTTTTATTTTTATTTTTTAAAAAATATATTTTATTGACTTTTTTACAGAGATGCGCCCACAACCAGAATCGAACCTGGGACCCTTGAGTCTGCAGGCCAACGCTCTATCCACTGAGCCAAACCAGTTAGGACTCCTATAATGTCTTTTAAAGCTTTCTCTCAGATGTAGCACTTTCAATCACTTCTGCTCACCAAAATAATGGGGTCAAAAGGAGTGCATGTCCACATAGTGATGTGTAATACTTAGAGTAATGACAGCAAATAACTAGACACAATCTACAATAGATACAATGTTTTTTAACTTAGATTTAGTAAGCTTACTGTTGAATCTTAATAACAGCTGATACAATTTTTAAGTTACTGATTTTGACCATAAACATTGTTTTATGACTTACATAATTACCTGAAAAATGTTTTTAAAGAGTTTGAAATGACCAAAATAAATAAGTATCTCTAACATGTGGTATACAATATAAAAAAGTAAATTATCATCTATACTAATAAAAGTAATATGCTAATTAGACCAGGTTGACCAGACATCTGGTCATCTGATCCTCCTTCTGGACAAAGCCACAGTGGCAGGAACTGAGACAGAGGTGGTTAGGGGCAATCAGACTGACAGGGGAGGGCGGTTAGGAGTGATTAGGCCAACGGGAGGACATTTAGGGGTGATCAGGCCAGCAGGCAGAGGGGTTAGGGGCGATCAGGCAATCAGGCAGATGATTGGTAAGGAGCCAGCAGTCCCGGTTTGTGAGAGGGTGCAGGCCGGGCTGAGGGGACCCCCCCACACACACACACACCTGCATGCATGAATTTTGTGTACCAGACCTCTAGTATTATATATTCTCCAGATAATGTCCCTGGGTATTAGGAGCTTAGAAATTAATGATTCTAAAATAAAGAGGCCACAGTCTTTTCCTTTAACTTTTAATATTGTTGGAGGTATTAAACTTCTTGGAAGCTGCTTAAAGGAGAAATTTATTCAAATCTTACATTTTCTCCTGAGAAACACAGTATCCCCAACCAATCATAGATATATAAAAGGATGTGCAGGAGACAGCTGATCAGTGTTTCATTCTCACATCAATATTTTTCTTTCTCCCTCTCCCTTCCTGTCTCTCTACAAATCAATAAAAATATTTTTTAAAAATTTATTATTCAAACACATTGGAAAAACATGTTTTTAATCTCATTTGTGGAGTAACTACTATGTAACAAACTCATCTGGTGATGGAAATGAACACTTGTAAGATATGATACCTCTTCTCATAGAGTATAGATCAGTGAGCTTACCAGAATATAACTTGTGTGTGTGCCTGTATGTGCTTCCATACACACACAGCCTAAAAGGTTTTACACACACACACACACCTTCACACCCTCAGACTATTAGCAGTGGTCACCTCTAGGTGAAGGAAATGAAGGGGGTGAAATATTAAAGGGAACTTAATATGTCATGAAAGAAATTATGGAAATTACAGTTTTTCTTTGTAATAATTAAAAGGCAAAATTGGGGTTTTTTTTTGAGCCTTTGTCCTTTTCTTCTAGGCAGGGATACCAATGGGACCAATGCCAGCAGCAGGAATGCCTTACCTGGGACAAACGCCATTCCTGGGAATGCGTCCTCCAGGCCCACAATACACTCCAGATATGCAGAAGCAGTTCGCCGAAGAGCAACAGTAAGGGGCCTCATGATTCAAGGATAAAAAATACATGATAGCAGTTATTTTAAGCATCTCAAATGTTCTCTAATGCAGATTTGAAGCCAAAACATTCACCTTGCCTTTAAAACTCTGCCAGAAGGAACCTTAATAATTCTCTAATTCAACCCTCTTATTTTACATCTAGGAAAAGTGAGGTCCAGAGAAATGAAGCCACTTGTGAGTCAAGGCTACACAGTTACTAGCAGAACCTGGACCCAAATGTAGAACTGCTTCCCTGACAATTGCTTTTTCTCCCATATGACATGGTTTCCCAAGTGGAAGTTTCTTCTTTAAATGCCAGGCAAAATCTTTTTATTTTGTCTATCTCCCTGTTTGTTTGTTTTTTTAATTGCTTTTGAATGCAAAAGATTGTCCTCCTGCCCTAGCCAGTTTGGCTCCAAGAATGAGTGTCGGTCTGTGGACGAAAGGGTCCCATTTTCGATTCTTGGTCAAGGACACGTACCTTGGTAACAGGCTCCTCCCCGACCCTGCAATCAAGGTCAGGGCTCCTGCAAGAGGCAATCAATCAATGTGCTTCTCTATGTCTTTCCCTCTCTCTCCTACTCTCCCTAAAAATCAATGGGAAAATATTCTTGGGTGAGGATTAACAAAACACACACACACACACACACACAAGATTGTCCTCCCTTTGCAAATTAAAGAAGAAATAAATTCATGTCTAAATTTAGGTAAATAATTTTTTAAACTCATATTTTGAAATTAATATAGAGGGGAAATAGGATTGTCAAAAGAAAATGAGCCCTAGCTGGTTTGGCTCAATGGATAGACCGTTGGCCTGCAAACTGAAAGGTTCCAGGTTCGATTCCAGTCAAGGACACATGCCCTGGATGTAGGCTTGCTCCCCAGTGAGGGAATTGCAGGAGGCAGCCGATTCATGATTCTCTCTCATTATGGATGTTTCTCTCACTCTCTCCCTCTTCCTTCCTCTCTGAAATCAATAAAAATATATATTTTTAAAAAATGAGAAAACATTAGAGAAGTTTTTAGTGCTAGAAGTGTAAGATATTAGTAGAAATATAAATACTAACACAGGTGATCATCCCTAAACCTGGTTCTTTAACTAGAATGTTTTTCCTTCAGAAAACGATTTGAACAGCAGCAAAAGCTCTTAGAAGAAGAGAGAAAAAGGCGCCAGTTTGAAGAGCAGAAGCAAAAACTCAGACTTCTGAGTAGTGTGAAACCCAAGGTAATATATTCTGCCACCCCTCCACCACAACACATACACAGCCTGCATGTGCTGCTGCTTACTCATTGAATTTGCCAGGTAGCAGCCTAACCTGAGGCTGTGGTTGATTCATTTTTGATTATCAAAGTCCAAAAGTGAAGGATTTTTCTTCTGTAAAGACACTATATTGTTGAGGGAAGTGAGATACCAGCCAATTTTCTCAGTCTTTTTTACTACCACTAGTGAAGCATTAATACAGAATATTAATATATTAATATAACATAACAACTGAATCATAAGGTATTTATAAATGGGCCTTTTAATTTAGAGTATTGTTTTATGTCTTTATTTTATATACTTATCAATCTTTTCTGACTTGGAGGATTCCGTATCAGAAGTATGTGATAAAAATATTGGAAACAGACTAATATCTGTATTTCTTTTTAACTTTGCGAGTATTTAGGATGAAGTGAGAGATGAGCAAAGAAATATACATACATTTATTATCTCTTAGACAGGAGAGAAGAGTAGAGATGATGCTTTGGAAGCCATAAAAGGAAACTTAGATGGGTTTTCCAGAGATGCTAAGATGCACCCTACTCCAGCATCACACCCTAAGAAACCAGGTATTTTAATTGAAAGTGTTCTTTTCTTGGAAGGTGACTTATAGTCCATGTATTTTATTGGTCATTACATGCATGTGAAGAGCTAATGCTGAACTCTTCCTTCAAGCTAGGTACAGATTTGGATATCTTAAAATTTACAATAGGTAAGCGTTCTAATCTGGATAACAATTTTAGAAGAAAAAAAAAACACCTCTTTCTAGTAAATGTCAGTATGACAACTTGTAAATCTTCTGTGTATATGAGTATGTTAACATTAGTAAAATGCATTCACTCAAAGCAAATGTAATAAAGTAAGTTTATTGTTTTCTCACTTTAAAATAATTTTGCTTTTCATGAGCTAGTTTCGATTTTATTCAGTGTGATTAAACTTAGAAAACTTTACATGCCCCCTTTTTAAAAAGTCATAGATTTAATAATGCTCCTCTTGAATGTTAAAGCAATTCAAAGTAGTTTAAAATATGGCAATAATAATATTGTTAATGAGCCACATATTAAATGTAGTCTCTGTTAAAGAAGGTTTATTATGAGTGATTCTCACATTTAACAGTAAAAAGCCATAGTGATGTCTGTATTCTTTTTTTTTAAGTATTACAAATAGTAGTACATATGT
>PVJN01044764.1:0-17188 GCA_004026805.1 Lasiurus borealis | reverse complement strand
GGGCAGATGCTCAATGCACAGGATCGGGCTCCATTCTGTCTGGATTGGGCCTGCAAGGATCGGGTTTGTGGAGATCGGGCCTGCAGGGATCAAGTTCCCTCCTGTCTGGATTGGGCCTGTTGGGGATCAGGCCAAAGCCCACTCTCCAACATCCCCTGAGGGACCCCAGATTGTGAGAGGGCGCAGGCCAAGCCACGGGACCCCAGCAGTGCATGAATCCGTGCACCAGGCCTCTAGTATACCATATGTCTAAATGTCTGAAAATCATTGAATAAGCTATGCCCTGTACCTTGCCTATTTTTTAGTCAGTCTCCCTCTCCTACCAGCCCCAACGCCTATTCCCCTGGAATCTGCTCACCCCCCCGAGGCCAGGGAGCTACTTTGCTCTCCCTCAGCCTGCACTTGGCCCCTGCAAGCCTGAATAGAAGAATGGATCTGCTGTGGCGGAGCAGGGTTGAAACTTCCCAAGCCTCCTGGATGATGGTTAGAGTGCCAGAGGGACATTGTTCAGACTCGGGATTTACAGGCAACTCTAAGTACCTACCAAAACCTGGTCATCCGATCAGAGGGGGTGAGGTAGGGAGGAAGAAGAAGCAGCTACTACATTTGGGGATCTTGATCTGTCTATACACTCATTTTGGATATTTGGGACAGTCGGATACAAGCAAAAACACCAATTCTTTCTCTCTCTCTCTCTCTCTCTCTCTCTCTCTCTCTCTCTCTCTCAGTAAAGTTAATTCCAAACTGAGAAAGAACTCTTAGCTTGAAAAGGAAAACAATTGTGTGTGTGTGTGTGTGTGTGTGTGTGTGTGTGTGTGTGTGTGTTTCAATATTAATGATTTATAATGACCTCTAAAGTAGAGCTGACCAAGGGCCCCATCTTACTCATTTCTGGGGGCAAGAATGGCTGATATAATTGTACCCATCTCATAGCATTGTGTAGGAATTAGGTATAGTAATTGTGTGAGGTCTGCATTATGCCCTTATCAAAATCAGGAGTAACTTATCTAAGCTTGCCTTCTAATTCTCGTTCAGAGAAATGAAGCTGTATTTTTAGAAGATGAACAAACCTGCAGACCACTCAGAGTGTTATTCCTCTTATCACAGCCTTTCAATACATTCAGACCTTATAGCATTCTATTGGGCTCTGTGCTTGAAAGATGATCGTTTTTTTTCATATATTTAAGAGTAACTAAATATCCCTAATCCTAAAACAAACATTGAGAATTCTACTTTCAAATGATTGCCTGCATAACCTCTCTCTTAGAATGATAGGCAGAGATGGTATTTAATCAAACATGTTATTTCATGTGGAATATGTTTAAACAACAGTCTCTCCCTTATCTTCCATATTAATTAGATGTAGGTTGGCTCAATTTTTGAATAAAGAATGCATGAAACTTTATCAATATCATACTTTTGTTGTAACAGCGATCCCAAAAGAATCTTTCTGAGAAACAAATACACAGATGTTGATAGGACTGTCTTGTTAATCTCTTTAAATAAAGTTTTGATGGGACCCTGTCTGGATGGCCTCAGTGGTTAGAGCTTCAGCCTGAGGACCAAAGGGGCACAGGTTCCAATTCCCAGTCAAGTGCATGTACCTCGGTTGCAGGTTCTCCAGCCCCAGTGGAGGCACTTGCAGGAAGCAACACATTCATGTGTCTCTCTCACATCAATCTTTCTCTCCCTCTCTCCTCCTCCTCTTTCCCTTCCACTCTCTCTAGAAATCAATGGAAAAAAATATCTTTGGGGGATGAGGGGAGATTTTAAAAAAACTTTTATGGGACTGATTTGTTAATCTCATATAAGAGAAGAAAAATTAATTAACTGTATATTGTGAGTATTGCAGGGCTTCAGGTCTCTGAAATGGAATTTGACCAAGGATATTCTAAAAAAATAGATATTATGATATACTAGTACATACAGGATATTCCCCAAAAAATGTATTTACACTCTGAATAATTATTAATCCCAATGGGTTAAATCTGAAAAGAAAGAAATATCAATTGAGCTATCAGAAACAAGTATGTGTACACTTTCAGGGGACACTCTGAGGCAAAAGTAGTTTTATAGTCACATGGAAACAGAGTTGATTTTTGTATTATTATTAGCTATTATTGTCCATAGGAACAGCTGTAAACTTACTTTTGGCCCGTTCTAAACATGTCTACATACTTTAATAGCTGAGAACTCATTTTTAATATCAAATGTATTTTAATAACACTGCCTTTATAATTATTCAAAATGTGTGTATACATTTTGGGGGGAACACCCTATGTATGTTAACTTTACCTATTAATATTCTCTATACATAGTCTTCAATTATTTCCATCTGCCCATGGAAGAGCTCATGTTCATTGTCAAAGCAAAGCCTTCTAAACTTTAATCCAGGCTCAGCAATATGCTCCCACCCAAACATCCTTCTGGGCAAGTCTGCCCTAACCATCTCCTCTGCACTCCTCTGTTTATCGTTTCTTTGTTCTCAAATTTTAACGTCAAATGTGCACATTTGTTCTTGCTCCTAACATTATAAATTACCTGAGAATAGAGAACAGATACCAAATGACTTCGATCCTTCCCAATGAACCTAACATAGTGCCAATGGCTTCCCTCAGCCACACAAGAGCTGGGTACTATGTGATGAACCTCAAAGGTCCACAAAATTGATCGGCGCCGAGGCTAATCTCCATTTTAAACCTGGAAGAAAGGTTAGACAACGTCTCAAGCTATTTGAGCTCCGTTTTGTCCAACACGCTGTCAGACACCTGACAAATACAGAGATAAGAACTAGGTAATGTGAACCCTCAACTAATTAAGGGGTTTCATGTGTACGTGCTTCTGCCATGAATAATTAACAGAAGCGATCTGAGAGGCTCACCCGTGCTAATGTGTGAGGAGCTGCCGTTGGATTTGATTTCTCTTCTGTGTTTCCTTTGAGCCCATTCACAGGCCAACCACCATCCTTTATTTTCTTTTATTGATTAACTAGTTCTGTTAAAACCCAGTGACTCCAGGGCAACCGTGGTTACTGGTTGTATGTTTCCTGGTGTGATGAATACAGATGTAGTGAGCAAGATACTTTCTCTCTCTGACTGAAACTGTCCTTAGTCCCCCACTAACCCCCCAAGCCTCCACTCATGCCCTCACCCCTGCCCCCTGCACTGGTGTCTGTGTCCATTGGTTATGCTTATTTGCATTCATACAAGTCCTTTGGTTAATCTCTTCCCTTTACCCCCACCTTCCCTCCCCTACCTTCCCCTCTGAAGTTTGACGGTCTGATCGATGCTTCTCTGTCTCCGGATCTGTTTCTGTTCATCAGTTTATGTTGTTCATTATATTCCACAAACCAGCGAGAGATCGTGTGATATTTATCTTTCTCTCACCGGCTTATTTCACTTAGCATAATTCACCATCCTTCATACTACGTTTATAGGTATGTCATATCTGGAACCTGTGAGGTGGAAATTACGACAGTTGTTCCAGAAGCAGTGATTGGAAGATAATTAAAAAATAGTTAACAAGAATAATTAGCGTGGGGCCAAGAGAGGACAGCTTTCGTTTTATAGGCTAGTTTGATGTAATTAAATGTGTATAAAACACAAGCTTAGACAAGAACCCATATACGGCAGCATGGAAGAAACTACCTGTTTTCTTTCCTTTTTTTTTTTTCTTTTTCTTTTTCTTTTTCTTTTTTTCTTTTTCCCCCCACTGAAGGTCATCTGTGATCCTTGCTGCTTTTTGAAAAATGCCATCCGGGATCGCTCCCAGCCTCTCTCCGTTTCACTGCAGACATGACTGCACACTCAGATGAAAACCCAGGGGAGAGAGGACCAGCGGGGCCTGGCTGCAGCCTGCCTGCGGGCTGGTGTTTTCGGTGATTGCTTCGGCCCCGGCTAAGGAGGAAAGAAAGAAAAAAAAAGCAAAAGGCACTAAGGGACCACAGGGTTTTCGCTTGTTTTTCCTATTGTGTTTTGCTTTCCCGAGAGCAAGGCTAGATGGTGCGGGGGAAAGAACACGCGCCGCAGCCGGTAAGCTGTTGCCAGCACTGATGGTCTTATAATTGGACAAGACAGCATACAATCTGATCCGGCAATTTCCCTGCTACAGGGAAGCTGTCCGCACTTCGGAATGGTCCCCGGCAGAGAGAACAGCCCTGCGCTGAACAAGTCAGCCAGCCAGCCAGGCGGAGCAAGCTTTGCAGTCAGCGGTCCAGGCTGCAGCCCTGGTCTGCATCACCTGCCAGAGCTGGGTGTGTGGCCCTGAGCGAAAGACTTGCTCTCTCTGAGTGAAACTGTCTTTCTTCAAAGTGGAATGATAATACCTGCCGGGCCTGGTGTTTGTATCATCATTTATTCAAATGCTACTCTTTTCAGTGGTACCTCGAGATACGAGTTTAATTCATTCTGTAACCTTGAGGCGTGGGAAACTATGAGATGCTTGAGTCACGGTAAACTGGTGGGTCGTGTGCAGTGCGATGACTCCTATCTCAAATGATGCTCATATTTCAAAACAAAAGTCGCTCGCTCCAAAGCTCATATGTCAAAATCTCGTATGTTAGGGCACTCGTATCTCGAGGTACCACTGTACTTGTTATTATCATCAGGTTACTTAACTTCTCTGAACTTGCTCCCCCACCTGCAAAATGTAGGTACCTCATAGATTAAGAGAATTAAATGAGGTCCTTAAGAAAAGTCAGGTACCGAAGCTATAGCATTTTTTTTTTCAAAACCCATCGAGTGAAAAACTGGAATATTAGAAAGCATCCAAAATATTGACTTACATTTATTGACATAAAAAAAAGAAAGAAAATAAACTAAAGTTATGCTACAGCTATTAGATACAGGCATCAGGACAGTGGCCTGTGTATTCCAAGGACCTCAATATAGCAGCCCCCGGCTATTTTTGCTTGTTCAGTTGCACTTGGTTTTGCTTGCTTCCTTATTTTTTTAAAATATATTTTATTGATTTTCCACAGAGAGGAAGGGAGAGGAATATAGAGCTAGAAACATCGATGAGAGAGACACATCAACCAGCCACCTCCTACACACCCCCCACCGGGGACGTGCCCACAACGCGGCCAGACCGGAATCGAACCTGAGACCCTTCAGTCCCCAGGTCGACACTCCATCCACTGAGCCAAACCGGCCTCTGCTGCTTCCTTATTTTTAACATATGCAGGACAACAAGCTGTCTCCTAAGCACTGGCTATTTGGTAAGGCATCTAAGCATAATTAACACATCATCACACAGTTCTGCTCCTCTCAGAGCTTGATAGCACTGGGAACAAGGAAATAGAATACACGAAGTGGGCAAAGCTTTTAACAGTGATGGTAATGGTAGGCAAGAATCATTTGTGATGATTTGGATTCTTCGGATGGGCTTTTCGGATGCCATTTGCCTAGAGAACATCTGAGTGGGAATATGGAGAACAGGTGGGCAATTATATCAGAGGGTCTGAAAACGGCTGACCTGTCTGAAGTTAACATCACAGAGAGTTTATGGAAATCAGTATGAATCACGTCAGGAAATGTACAACCAGTAGTCACTGGGTTTTAACAGAACCAGTCTGGGCCTGAAAAGCTTTACCAGGCTCTATGGTATCTCTTAGCATGATGGTTCATTCACGTCACAAGTATTTTTAAGCACATACACTATGCCAGTCATTGCCTTCATGGACTGCCTCAAGTCTAACTCAAATATGTAAACATTAAGGAAGTCTTACATAGATTTAAAAAAACCCAACACTATAGCCACCTATATCTCATATTAAACAGTAGAGATATCATCAGAGAGGGAGAGATTAAACATGCAAATGAGTATTTTTTCCCTTTAAATAGGAGATGCTTGCCATTGGTGGTTTCAGGAAGTTACTTTTTTTTGTGAATTTTTGGCACCTGGTCATACAGAATAACCCATTAGCTCTGAATAAGGCCCAGAGAGGGCCGATTGTTCCCAATGTGTTAGAACCAAGAATAATTCTCACATCCTTCCATGTCCAAAAATGCTGTCTAAATATCGCAGCCCAGATGATGTCAACTAAACTTTCATTTCAGTGCTTGGAATATATTACTCAAATATGTATTGACTGAAGGTTACCATAGAAGAAGAGAATGGAGGAAGTTATGTGGATGATAAGGACATATTTTCAGAAGAACAAAAGAAGGAATGCAAAGCTAGGCAGGCTGGCTGCCTCCATAAACTGGGTGTTCCTCAGAGTTCATTCCAATTCTAAGACTCTCCCTTTCAAAAACACCCACAACTGTTAGATAAAAGAGAGCTAACAGTTGGAGGGCATTAAAGCTGATTACCAATAGATTGCATTAAACATGCAAAGCAATTAGGAACCACTGAAGAGTATTAACATGATGGGCTGATGCTTTGTGTACCAATCATAATTCTGAATCTGTGAATGTTAACTCCATATGCAGCCAGCCTCAGACACTGTGATTCGGGACTTCAAGAATGGTATCTGTCAATACTCTCCATGCCATGCCCTGTTGGACTGAAAAACTCCAGGCCTGTACCTGTCCCAACAGACAGCCGCCTCCCACTTTGCTAAGAAGTCCACTATGATTTGCTGAGAACTATAAGCGGAACAGTTTTCGACTGTAGTCCCTAAATTGCCGATTTCTCATCTCATAGAATCTTTAACACTGCCAAATAATCCATCTGTCCGTCTACATTTATCACGAGCTTCCATTTTCCTCGGCTGTTAGTACGAAATCCCATTTAAGTACCGTCTGCCCTCGCTTCCCTCATCATTCTCAGATGACTATGGCTTTCTGGCTTATGAGTTTAGGAAAGCTGATGAGAATTCACTCAATTCCATTTGTCCTTCCTGATACCATAGATTCCACCCTTCCCTTTTCTTCCTACCTGTGATGGAGGTGCTCCTTGTTCGGTCCATGCTAATCCTTCAACTGGTATCTAACTCCCTGGTAAATGACTCTTTCAATAATCCTCTCTCTCTCCTGTATTTCAGCCTTTTAATTTTTAGTATAAGTATGTTCAAATTTCTCCTGCTTACAAAAAAAAAAAAAAGCACAGCCCTATAATCCTTCAATATCTTAACACATATGTGAAAAATTGCCATTTTAAGAGTGGATTTTCTTCATTGTAAAAGTGACAATGCTAATCGGCTTACAATTAATCAATATATTTTTATTTAATAAAATATAAACTCTCTAACACAGGAGAGGGCAATGAGAACTAGAATGTGTTTCTCAGCGTACTCTATTGTGCTTTCTTCCTCATCCCCTACCCATCTCCCTTTGGCACCCTGTGAAATACCAAACTATATCACCCACCATTCCGTATCAGCACCCTGTGTTACAATGGGTTGTGCTCTTCCTGCAATATAACCCAGATCATAAAACAGTGGTCTTGGGTAATTCTCTTCAGAATGAAAGGTTGGGTATGGCTACCATCTGACTTGTTCCTTGTAGCTGTAAAAAAAAATTATAAAGTTATCCTATAGGCAACAGTAATTACTAAATCTTTGTAAACAGGAAAGTAACATTGGGTTTTAGTGTAGGTCATCCTATTTGAGAAGAAATTTAAAGAGGACAATGATCCAGAAGAGTCAAAGCAATCATAAGTTTGCTAAGGTTATCTAAGGGAGAGCCGATGGGGTCTGAAATAGAGGTCTAGCCATTGAAATCTGACCTCCAAGAGTAATATCTTAGAGGTCAGAGTTAAAAGGAACAACATATCTTTACAATATAAATATACCAACAGTATAGAGTCTGGCATGAGAGTCTAGATGACCCTGGCAGAGGCTAAAAATGTGGCCATTGGATTTTACAATTAAGGAACCATTTTTTACCTAAACAGCAGCAGCTATAATAGCATAGAAACAGAAATAAGAATGCAGAGTGAGGAGAGAATGGGAAACAGAGAGCAAGTCAGTGAGGGGTGATAAACTTATATAATAAAAGCATAATATGCACATAGACTGAATAGCAGAATGACCAGCCAGGGGGCAGGGCCAATGAGCAGGCAGTGACAGGCCAGCCGAGGCATGTGGATGGCAATGGAGAGGAAGAGGGTGGCAGTGACCAGCAGCGGTGGAGGGGGCAATCAGCCTGCCCAGTCACCTCCCGCAGAAAAGCAGACCTAAGCCGTCAGTTGGACATCCCCTGAGGGCTCCTGGACTGTGAGAGGGCACAGACTGAGCTGACGGCCCCTCTGATTGCACAAACTTTGTGCACCAGGCCTCTAGTTTTAAATAAAAGGGAAGTGTAATAGATTGGATATGAAATCAAAGGGTTGCTAAGGGTGATAAAGGGGTTTGTATATTCATAGGCTGACAGAGAGCTGGAAAAACTTTTCCTTAGAAGATCATATAGGCTCAGAGGTCACAAGGTCTGTGTTGCAACTCTTCAGCTCTACTGTAGTAGCACAAAGCAGCTAGAAACAAAATATGGACAAAAGGTAGCTGTGTTCCTACAACTTTATTTGCCAAAAAATAAATTAAAATGAGTGGAAGGAGACCCTCTGGCAGTAGTTTGTTGGCCCCTAAGTGACCTATGACAGACATAGGGGTGGGATCCAGTGCAAAGGTTGGCCTTACACAAGAGGAAAAGGTCATAAGGATGTTTACCTGTCTAGAGGCTGGCTTAGCATTAACTAAAAACTTGAACACGCCATCAAAATAGCAATTCAATTTGTATTAATTAATTAATTAATTAATTAATTTACTTATTATTGTTTAAAGTATTACAAATAGTAGTATATGTCTCCTTCCCTCCCCCCATTGACCTCTCCCCGGCTTCCCCTACACCCTAGTACTTGCCCTCACCTGCCCCCTCCCCGCCCCAGTGTCTTATATCCATTAGTTATGCTTATGAAGAGGCCCACATAAAGAGTGAACCGAGCTGCTTTTAAAATGGCTTTTGATACGGTTCTAAAGAAAGAAATATTTACTCAGTTGTACTGAAATAATTTGGATATTTTAAATTCTCAACCATGACCCAGTGAGCATCAACTCTTGGAAACTGTGAAATAGCATTCATGACAGCAGCAAGGACCTCCTCTCACCTGAATTTGAGGGAACACAGACTCATCACTGCCTGCTCTCAAAGGAAGGTCTGATTTAAAAGAGGGATGGCATTATTCTCTGTCAACCTCAGATCGACAGGTATCTTACTTGCAAAGCTGATTCTGACTTATTTCCATGACTAAAGCCATGTGATTAAGTGCCTATAGGCTTTAGGTAATCACCCAAGGTTTTTGATTCTTAAAATCAGGTCAGAGCTGCAATCAATGAAGCTCTCTCCTAACACTATTGACGGCTTGAAGGATCCGGACAGCACAGCACCTACAAACAAGAACTGCAGTCACGCTGAGCAGAAAGCCTTTGAAGCTAGTTTCCCTTTTAGAGCCTCAACGATATGACAAGGAAGAGCTGGCATGGTGCGGATGTTCACATACTAACGCACAAGGTACAGGGGCATATTTGCAGGACAAAGTGGGGTGATTCTATATGCTATTGATTTTCCGATAATAGCAATGGCCTCTCAGCGAGAAAGGTACATTCTTTTTAAAAATATTTTTGTTGACTTCAGAGAGGAAGCGAGAGGGAGAGAGGTAGAAACATCAATGATAAAAGAATCATTGATTGCCGAAACTGGTTTGGCTCAGTGGATAGACCATCAGTTTGCAGACTGAAAGGTCCCAGGTTGGATTCTGGTCAAGGGCATGTACGTTGGTTGCAGGCACATCCCCAGTAGGGGGCGTGCAAGAGGCAGCTGTTCGATGTCTCTCATGGATGTTTCTAACTCTCTATCCCTCTCCCTTCCTCTCTATAAAAAAATCAATAAAATATATATTTTTTTAAAAAAGATTCTTTAAAAAAAAGAAAAAAAAAGAATCATTGATTTGCTGAGGTCTTCACACCCCCTACTGGGGATGAAGCCTGCAACCCCAGGCATGAGCCCTGACCTCCCGGTTCATATGTTAACACCCAACCATTGAGCCACACTGGCTGGGCAGACAGGTGCACTCTTCATGCTCATCATCACTAGAGCATCTGGACTTCAGTAGCTTTTCCTACCCAACCAAAACCTGCTAGGTGAGTTATTTTTGCCAACGTAAATCACGTGACTAGTATCATTACTATCTCCTAAACACATGTCTAGCGAGGCAAACTTCTCCCCTGAAAATAAAATGTGAAAACTGCTTGGAAAATAGAGCTCTTTGTTTACACACCCACTCACTCATCCACCTACTCATCCACGGGGGGTGCAGCGCAGAGAAGCAGGGGAGGGTGGCTATTCGGCGGCAAAAATCAGTAATGCCAGCGTTTTAAAACATCCTAGTGTCCGTCAGGGGAGACACTGGAGATGTTAACTCCTCTCAGACTGTTCTGCTCAGCGGCTCCAGGGAAAAGCAAGAGGCAGCCCTTCTCTGCTGCAGAGGAGAGAGAAATGGAAAAAGAGAAAAAAAAATGTGTTAGGAAGCAGAGATGTGAGGGCGTGGGAGAAACAGGGAAACAACAAATAAATCTCTGGGTAGTATTTTGGATTGATAGGTAGTAAGTCACCCCGAAGCATTTCTCCAAAGCCCACATGTGCAGTTTCACCAAAGAGGTAGAAACCCATCAGAAACAGGAGAAAAGAAAGCGGCAAAGAGAATAATGATGAAAAGGGAAAGGGAGTGTTTGGAACCAATTTCGGATGAGCAAGAGCAACATCACAGAAAGGATCGCGAGTTCTTCCCTTCCCACAAGGCCCAGGTAAACGGTCATTTTTCATGGCCTCATCCTTCCGGCATTTCATCTGCTTGGTTGGAAGAGTGAGTAACAGCCCTGCTGGGAATATTATCTGTTCCAGAAACCGTGCACACAACAAACATTACGGCCAGTCCGCCAAGCCACATGCTAGGAAAACCTTGACTCACGCTAAGGCTGTATTTCCTCCATGCTCAGAATCTGAACCCAGCTGTGAGCATCCATTCAGCGGGGTTACCTCCCTAAAATCAGGAATCCCTGAAGCTCTGGGAGTATTTTAAAGGTTTGTGTTCCACTGGGATAAGAAACCAAAATCGCGGTTCTAAATGAAAACCTCCAACTGCAACCAAAATAACCATCATTCCTACCCCAAAAAACGTCAATGACATGCCACAATTTTTAACAAATAGCTTGCCTTTCTTTCTTTTTAATATATTTTATTTATTTTTTATAGAGAGGAAGGGAGAGGGACAGAGAGTCAAAAACATCAATGGGAGAGAAACATTGATCAGCTGCCTCCTGCATGCCCCCCACTGGGGATGTGCCCGAAACCAAGGTCCCTGCCCCTGACCAGAATCGAACCCTGGACCTTTCATTCCGCAGGCAGAGGCTCCATCCACTGAGCCAAACTGGTCAGGGCAAATAGCTTGCCTTTCTAAGCCACTATCTTTTGCCTCAGTGCGTTTGCATGGCATAGAATTTGTACACTTATCTCTTTCAAAAGTTGTTCCACTCTGTGTGAGCTATAGTTTGCAGGCTGTTTAAGCACATCATCAAAAAGCAACTGTTTTGAATGCTCTTCTCTTTGCTCTTTGAGGACTCAAGCATCCCACAAACTCCTTGGCAAATGTTCTACGAGTCAACATGGGGCTTGTTGTTTGTTTTTCACACATAAAGCAAGAACTGATTGAGTCTCTCCTCCATCACTATTTTCCTGTCCTGCTTTCAGGCTCCCTTGTGTATGTGTTGTGTGGCCAATAGCAAAAGTAGTAGCTATATTGCCCAGCTCTCCAAAGGCCTGTCCCCATCACTGATGATTACGACCCCCAAGACTGCTAATGCCTGCCACAGGCTCTTCTCTTCCAGACGTTGTTGGCAGCATCGGTAATGAGACTGAAGTCAATACTCTGATAGCTAATACCAGCCCACCTTCACTGACACCAGCACTTTTCCCCCTCACACCACCGTCCCCGGTGCTATAAATGCCCTTGTTAAGACAGCAACCATGATAGCCAATACTGCCACCAGGCCTGGATCACTGCTACCACCCTTCTGATGCCCAAGCTTGACTTTATCATGACCCCAATAAAATGTTAATTTTTAACCCCAATCTGTCTTTCGTTGTATCCCTCTTAGGCTAGAACCAAGGCAAGTCTACTCAGTGTGGGACTCTCAGATGGCTGCATGACCAACCTGGCTGCTCCAGCAAAAGTCTAGGACACATCCTGCTGAGACCGGTTTGGCTCAGTGGATAGAGCGTCGGTCTGCGGACTGAAATGTCCCAGGTTTGATTCCGGTCAGGGGCATATATATAAAGTCTAGGACACATCCTTAAGGACACTTCTGTTTGTCCCCACATCCAACACATCACCAAAGCTACGAATACTTCCAGAGCATATTCAAAGTTCAACTACTTCCCTCAATTTCAACCTCTATTACTCTCACACAAGCCATGATCCTCTGTAGTCCAAACTCTGAAATAACCTCCATGCTTGCCTTCCTGCAATCCATTCTTCATATGTCAGCTAGAGAGAGAATTTTAGAATGATAACTCAGATCCTCTTTTGCTTGAACTGTTACCTGCCCCCACCCAATATTTGTGTGGCTCCCTTCTTCTCAGAAAACTGTTCCCTGACCAGCTGAGCCAAAAAAAAGCTTCCCACCATTATCTTTTTGTTGTATTTTAATGAAATTAACTAAAAAGCTACATTTCACAGAAAAGCACTTAACCATTTTTCTAACGTATCCAAGTGTTTGAGTGATGATTACCAAAAGTGATTTCACATATATATACATATTAATGGGAAATAAAATCTTCAACCACAAAATCTATAGGGTTATATAAACAATCTGCTTCACAGAAAAACTGTACCCTGATACCCCCAAAAGTCACAAATCAGTAATTGACATGCCCAGTCCCAGATGATATAAAAACTTGAATCAACATTAAAATATCTCTGCCCAGCTTAAGTCTGCTGCAAGAATTCTATCGTGGAAAAGAGGCACGCGGGCTGGTTCTCTCTTTTTCACTGGATTCCTATCCCCATTACCATTTCTTCCACTCTTTGCTCCTGGCTGCAGCTTCCAGCACTTTCCATAGTTGAGGAGGAGACATAAAATGAAGACAACTCTTCCAAGACAGGTACCAATGTCACCTGGCTTGGTTTCCTCTGGCCCTGCCAGATATTTTAAGTCCTCCCTTTCTCTCCTGGACACTTTAATGGATTATTCACAACCATAACCGCCCCAGCCAGGGTTGGCATGGCTCAGTGATTGAACATCGACCTATAAACCAGGAAGTTATGGTTCAATTTCCGGTCAGGGCACATGCCCAGCTTACAGGTTCAATCCCCAGTGTGGGCATGCAGGAGGCAGCCAAACAATTATTCCCTCTCATGGGTGACGTTTCTATCTTTCCCTTTCCCTTCCCCTCTGAAATTAGTAAAATACATTTTTTTTAAATACAACCTCCATAGGGATCTCTGGAAATCTCTCCCCTGCAATTCCCTGACAATTGTAATATTCACCCTCCGTCTTGACACTGAGATCCTTTGCGGCCCTAGTCTTAGGCAACAGATCTCCAATCAGATGCTTTCTATCAGAGTATCCTGATTCCCCCAGAGGTGCCTTAATACTATCAGAGATGGACCAGGCTCCAGGGGCCATCTTGGGTCTCTACAACAGTGTTCTCTCTCGCTCCTTTTTACACTGGGTGAGGCTGGGTATGGTTCTTACCTTCCTCTTTATCATCTCACTTCAGGGGTCTAACCCCTCACTTTGAAATGTGAAGGTATTTGAGACTTCTCATGATGGGCTCAGCTAAAGGTAAATTGTATATATTTTTTGTATGTGTCAAAATATGCAGATACCATTATTCAAGTGTTCTTCTAGGAAAGATTCTCCACCTAAGGTTAGTATGTCACTATTTATCGGTTTAGGCAATGAAGAGAATAGGAACTATTTGGAGTGAATATGTATTAAGCCTTATGTCAGTAGCCCAGAATTGGTAGTCCTGCCTCATAGATAGTCACTCATGTGGCAAGTCTAGATGAATAAAGTTGCATAAAAAATGATGATCTGCTCCATTTGGTAATGAACATTAGTCCAGGAGTCCATGAAGAAGAGTATATTTTCAATAAACATTTGAATACTTAAGGTTTATTAAATACCCCAATTGAACAGAGTTATATTACTATCCAGATAAGAATAAAGAATGAGCTGTTAAAGATACTCAACCAACTATTTTCATGGACCATGATGAATTTGTTGACGTCATTCATAATAATACACACACTTCACGGATTTCCAAACACCTCCGGAGAACTCAGAGTCCCCCAGTAAAAATTGCTTATTAATCCCCAACATTGCTGAGCGTTGGCCAGGGAAGCATTAAATTTTTAGTGCCGGAATTAATGCCAGATTACAGTCACCCGGGCATTGTCCTTGCTGATTTATTATGTCATGAGGACAGTAATGAGACTGTTTCTTCCCCTTGGGCCAGTTCAAAACTCCTAATTCTTTGTTCTCATGACACATCTTTCTTGAATGGGACAGTCAGTGAAAGGAAAAAAAAAAAGGCAACTGATAATGCCTTTGATGTAAATCCCAAGTATTCTCTGTTTCACCTAAACCAACTTAGATGACCATCATGGAGAAAAGTTAGAATTGCATGTAAAACAAACAAACAAAACACACACACACACACACACACACACACACACACACACACTAACAAAAGAAAAAAAAAGCCATAAAAGTCACCTACCTGACACAAGGAAGAAAAAAATCTGGAAAAAAAAAATTGTACCTAGTATTTTTAAACCACCCCGATGAGACTTACGCAACCTTTTACTATAGATAGACTGGCTTCCTTTCTAGCCGTCCAATCTTGAACCTAAG
Organism: Lasiurus borealis; assembly: GCA_004026805.1. Classification (NCBI taxonomy): domain Eukaryota; kingdom Metazoa; phylum Chordata; class Mammalia; order Chiroptera; family Vespertilionidae; genus Lasiurus; species Lasiurus borealis. Next base: position 2,337 of record PVJN01044764.1, on the reverse strand, counting down.
TTTCCTCAAATGTGAAGTAAGCTAGTGCTATTTACTGCTTATGGTTGATTTAAAATTTGAATGAGTGAGATTAGATTTTAGAGTGCACCAGAATTTAATGAATGAGAAAGAAAAAAAAAAGGGGGGGTTTTTGGTCAGAAGATTTTTTTAACTAGATTTCAAATTGGTTTTACTCCTCCTTCTAATTTAAAGATCCTACATGAGTGTGTCTTATTGGGAATCTGGCACAGAGAAAGGTCTGGAACCGCATTTCACAATTCCTACCGTTGTTCTACATCTGAGCCATGACCTCTTTCTAAACATCCATACAGGCATTTATGTGGTAGATAGTAGAGTCTGTAAGATACTTTTTTTTTTTTTGTAGACTCAGTCTCACATCTCAAGAAAATAACCCTTACCTGATTAGCACTTCTTGCTTCTGGCAATAAAAATGACAACCTTCTCCATATGATTAGTTTTATATAAAACACTCATGTTGGCTCTCCCGGGTAAAATGAAAGACATTTGTTTTTTGTTTCTCGTACCTTTTCGGGGATAAAACGAGAGGCGGGGGAGAAAAATCAATGCTGCAGACTAATTTGCTGAATAGCTCTTAGCTGTCTAGGCGAAACAGGCCCGGAGGCCAGCCCCTTCGCTTGGCATGCTCAGAACCTCCTTGCAAATGACTGGGCCTGCGAACCTGAAACTGACTGCTGAGCATGCCCCGTCTGCAGCTCTGGAGAGCTCAGCCACACAGGCATGGATTAGAAGAAGTTCCTGGGAGACAGTTAAGCCTTTGCCACGTTGTTAATAAGCATTTTCATATGGAGTGACTGGAGGAGCATGAAACCAAGATCGCAAGCCCCAGTAAGCTGTCAAACATTCAGCCCACATGGGTGAATTCGCCCTGTTTACGTTGCTAGAGGAGGGCCAGGCAAGAGCCGTAAATTCAGATAAGCTTTTTAAAACCTTCCCCATTGATCACGACATAAAGAGACACAGAGCCATTGTGTAATCACCTCACACACAGGTAACTAAATATATTGCCCTTTCCAAATTCGCCGATGTAAAACATGGGGCTTTGTCTCCCTCGCGAATGGCGGAGAGCAGTTTTAGAGTGTTTTCTTGTGAACTTAATACCCAGCAAATAAATGACAGCCCCGGAAGCAGCTCCTGGGGTCAGACGGTCACATCTATAGAATGAAATCTGCTCGTGATCAAAGAACTATTGCAAGTGGAGTGGATTTCAAGCCTCGATAGCGTTTCTGTCCTTACATATATACGTATTACATTTTTATGTGAAGGTCAAAGGAAACGAGACTTTCTCTCCTCAATAGCTTGTCCTCATGTCACATTAAAACATATAAAACTGATTCATGAGGTGACATAAACTGAGGCAATGAATTCTGAATTCACAATCAATAACTCCTGAATCTACATATACAGAAATCATCATCATATCTCAATAGGGAAGGAGGTAGATGCCAGATACTACTTTCCTAGTGTAAGCATTCTATGTCGTAACTGGGGGTAATACGAAGTTAAGGTCAGAATTTTAACCAAAGAACTTACATGCATATATGCAGAACCCACGGATAGACAATGGTGTGGTGAAGACCTGGGGAGGAGACGCAAGCAGGGTGGAGGGAGCTGATGAAGGTGGGGGGGATGGTGGAATAAATAAATAAAATAAGTTCTATGTTTTACACTTGATTCCACAGTCCATACACAGAACTTGTATCACCAGAAGAACAATTATTCCACCCCTTCCTTGAGGTTACTCAAAAGAAGAAAAAATAATAATGATATTTCCAAGTGCTTACTAGCATATTTCTTCATATGACTGTCAATAGAGAAATAGGCAGCCTCAGAAATCTCCTGTTCGTATAAGAATCTTTCAGATTCTTTGTTTTCAGAGAGTGTGGGCTTCATACCAGTTAAGTTTCAAAGTCAGCAGAACTCACTTAAAATGGGTGATCACCACAACTTGTTAGCATCTATGTCTCTAAGACCCTCATCTTTATCACTTTAGGAGTGAATCCTGATCAGAAAGAGGTTTGTCTCTTTTTCACTGAACCTTCATAATTTCCTAATGGTTAATCAGAATATTTTAAAAATATATTTTGTGTTAACAGAGTTAGATTGTGAAGGAAAAAATGTTTTTGACCATGCGTTTTTCTGCAGATAAGAAGTCTCCTACAGTTTCCCAGTCTGGAGACAGTCTGGTGTGTCCCTCCTTCTTTTCCACCCCTCCGCTAATCCTGGTTTTTCTACCTCCTCCTATAATAAACCTCGCTCGTTAATGTGGAATAAACCTCCTCTTTGGACATGCAAAGAAGAAGGAGAAGAAGGAGAAGG
>PVJN01044763.1:0-17189 GCA_004026805.1 Lasiurus borealis | reverse complement strand
TACATGCCATCATACATCTTCTCCCCCACACCGCCCCCCCCCCCCATTGCCCTGTATCCACTGGCTATGCCTACATACATGGATACAAGTCCTTTGGTTGATCTCCTACAGGCCCCTCCCTCTCAACCTCCCCTGCCTTCCCACTGTAGCACGACAGTCTGTTCATTGCTTCTTTGCCTCTGTATCTGCTTCCTCCCTACCCCATGATTCTTTTCTTTAAAAACATCTTGCCCCTGTAGGCTCCCTTGAACTGTAGAAATAAACCCACAAGAGCAAAAGAAAAATGTTTGAGTCCCAATTTCAATGTCCGATAGCTTTGAGTCTTTCATCAGTTAGTATTATGCTAAATCATGGGTCAGGAAACAATGACCCAGCCCTCATCCAGCTCCCTGCCAGTTTTTGTAAATAAAGTTTTATTGAAACACAACCATGGCCATATATTCACATATTGTCTCTGGCTGTTTTCACATTGCAATAGCTGAGTTGTAGAGCTGCAACAGAAACCCACAAAGCCTAAAATGTTAACTAACTGGCTCTTTACAGAAAATGTTTGCTGAGCCCTGTACTAGATATTATTTTCTTTGCAATTTTATATAGAGAGAGTAATATGTAATATTTTATGCAGTGTTTTTGTATACATATAATCTTCTATTTTACATAATTCACATCACATAGTACATAGTGGTCTTTTCCTTGTGTTTTTTTTAATTTGATGACTTGCCTTCCATGAAGTGTCATCCACATCAAAATGTTGCTTATTTTCATTATGTTTATTTAGCTGTTGCATCTTGTCCATAGTTGTACTGAGTTAAACTTATTTGATCATCCTCTGCTGGGGAACGGGTAGCTTATTTTCAGCTCTTACTGTTAAACATGATTTTGCAATAAAAACTGTCCGTACTCTCTATTTTTCTCTACCAGTATTGGAAAATCCTATCACAGTTTCACCACAGAGAAGTTTCATGATAACCATGTCTCATGTGAAAAGAAAGAGGGGTTAACTGACTTGCTTGGTAGCTTAAGGCATGTGTGTGAGCATCCTCAGGACAGACGTGGATGCTTCCTATCGCTCGGCAGTGCCTCCTCTGGGAAAAGGCCCGAGTGAACTTGAGAGTATCTTTACCTAAAAGACGGAGGAGGGAATTAGAAATGTCCCTGGGCAGGGTATCTGTAACTTGCCCTCCCTTGAACTGTAGCCTGGGAAAATGTCAGGATTGCAGTGTATGGATTAGCAATATGAAACCAATGAATGTCAAGCTTCTGGGAACATTCAGTTGAGCCCCTTCAGTTTTTAGATGAGAGCACCAAGACTTACAAAGATAAGCGATGCATTCAAGATGATAGGGTTAGGTGTTGACCATGACCTGGCTCGTCAACAGATTCTAACGCCAGTAGCCCGAGAATTGAAAAACCTGATTTTTATAACTCAGGAGGAATAAGATTTAGAGTAGCATGTCCTTTACAAGTTTTATAATTTGTCAGAGTATTTGTATCCATAGACTTTTAAAATATGTGATTTAAATATGAAATTTTCTGATCATATTAGATGATATCCCTTTAGGGATCATAATATAGAATAGTCCCCACTGACCGATGACTAAGCAGTGTGAAAGTTGTTCCTGACAATGACTGGCCATTTGTTCATGTACATTCAACCTCTGCTGCAGTCATTAGAGCACCTGGCTGTGACTCAAAGGGTTAATCCAACACAGAAACAGCATTTTCTAGAATGGTAAGGAAATTGTTGCTTCTAGTAAAGCAAAAATACTCATGGAGGCTCACGTGAATTAAAGTTTTTGGCAGGCTAGAAATTACGTCAACAATAGACAAAGCCTACATTTGCTCAAAGCAATGCCTTTAAACATGTCACAATTTTTGTTCATGATAGGCACACCATTGGAATCCAAGTTCCTAGCATGAAACTGCACTAAAGGCAGTGACATGGTGTTTTTTCTGAACCTCGTGTAAAATCAGGTAAATATTTAATGTTAATGAGACTCTCGCCTTTAAGTTCCTCTTGCTATGCCTGTCACACCCTTTCCTCCTTTGCTATTCTTAGCTAATGTATTCTGAGCCTGATGGTAGTAAAAGAAGTAACATAAAATGAAACCCAATACTTAGAACCACCTATTTCTTTCTTTAAAAAATATATATTTTATTGATTTTTTTTACAGAGAAGGAGAGAGAGTTAGAAACATTGATGTCAATCAGCTGCCTCCTGCACACCCACTACTAGGGATATGCCTACAACCAAGGTACATGCCCTTGACCGGGACCCTTGCATCCACAGGCCAACATTCTATCCACTGAGCCAAACCAGTTAGGGCAGAACCACCTATTTCTTAATTCACAAGTTCAGCTGGGGTCACCATTGGTGCCAATGGAAGATTTGACTAGAAAGCAATCACAGTCCATACAATAAAATAGATTTTTCATGTAAGTGCCAGCAATAATTGCCTGGTGGTCTTGGAACAAAGAGAAAGGGAAATTACTGGAGCGTATTCTGCTATTCAGTTTCTTGGCCTAGAAACCATGGGGGAGGCAGAGAAAACAGTCCCAAAAACAACCAACTGTGGCCAGTCTCAGTGACTGGAGGCTGTGAAACAATGCTGGACTTTTTGTCACATTAATTATTGCTAGAGTTCCTATAAGGTACATTATCTGGTATTTGGGGGCATATATGAAATCACAGACAGGAGCTTTGTTTTCCCAAATTATAGCTCTTGCTGGGGGAAAAAGCAAGGGAAACAAACCATAATCAAGACCCAAGTAGGAATTTCTTCTTAGTACGTCTAGGAGCAATACTCTTAAGGCTTCCATTATTTCAAACTGAGGCTGAACATAGAAAATAATAAAGTAGCTCATTGAAAACTAATCAGTTATATTCCACAAATAAAATGGGTTGATAAATAGTTCTTTCTTACAAACACAATTATATTGTTGTTTTGGCTTCGTGTAGACAGTACACGAAGACAACCATTCATAGAATAAAACCAGTTATAGAATAAAATACCAAAGTAGTAGACTAAAACCCCCCCCACCCCGAACGAGAAGGGAATTTAAGGCCAGATGCCAATATCATCAAAAATATTATCCACCGAGTGGATTTTACTCATCAAGTTTTCTAATCCCAGTCTGACTTTCCCTTACCTCTCCTTGAATTTTCAACTTGCCACCTCACACCATCACTTGACAAACTCTTTTTAATATTAGCATAAGAAAAATATAAAGAGGTAAATATACATGAAACCACAATTAAAAAAAAAAAAAAACGAAGCTCTTTCAAAGTGTAAAAAAAATACACTGAAATGTTTGGTTTTTTGGTTTGGGGATTTTGTGGTTTTATTTTATTTTTATCTTAGCTGAGGTGTACAATAGCACAGATAATCTATTCCCTCCTCCCTATTGCTCTGGAAAAGCTAATCAGATGCGACACATATAGTTCAAATTTGCCTCAATACTCTTCTCCAGCTACTAAAATGGGCAAGCAAATATTAAAGTCATGAATGGTGTAGAAGCAATAAGAATAGTTACTATAGGGAAGTAGTTAGTGAGAAATTAATGAAATATGGCCCTAGCCACTTTGGCTACATGGAAAGAGGGTTGGCCTGCAGAGCAAAGGGTCCCAGGTTCCATTCCAGTCAAGGGCTGGTACCTCGGTGGTAGGCTCCTCCCTGACCTGGGCCCTTGTCAGGACATGTGCAGGAGGCAACCGATCTATGTGTTTCTCTCACATCGATATTTCTCTCTGCCTTCCCCTCTCTCTTCCACTCTCTCTAAAAATAAATGGAAAAATATCCTGGGGTGAGTATTTTAAAAGAAGGAAAGAAATTAATGAGGTATGTTATTTGCCAAGTAAAATAAGGGACCTAAAAGGACTCAAGTATATACAAGGCTGATATGCTGAGAAGGGAAGGGAAATGTTGGAGAAGCAATGCCAAATGGTGGCCAGGTTGTTAGCAATGAATTAACCTCCCTAGACTTGTATCGGTGATAGTAGCAAATAGAATAGCTTAGAGCTAAACAGTTCTTAAAAATAAAATCCTGGAATGTTCATAGACTCTGAGAATTTGACATTCACATAGTGCTCAGATTTATAGAGACAACTGCAGAAGGAAGGGTTTTCATCTGTATCTGGTTTTCAGTTTAATGAAAGGTATGTTTATTTAGAAAACATACCTGAAGCAGAGACAAAAAAATAATCTGGAAGAAGAAGAAATGCAACTAACAGAAGAAAATTACTAAAAAAGAGTGCCATGATTAATATGCAGAGTGTCCCAAAAAATGTATACACACTTTAACAGCTGATAGCTCAATTTTGAAAATGAAATATATTGTAATAGACACTTCCTTTTATAATAATTCAAAGTGTGTATATACATTTGGGGGGGGCACCCTATATTTTTAGCAACAAGAAATGATCTTATACTCATAAGACTAAGATGTGACAAAGCACAGAGGACAAGAAAGAGTTTTACAAATTGAACAAAAATTCCATGAGGAAATAATCAGACATAGCCAGAATACGAAACATTTTACAAAAATGTGAATGTTACTGAAAGTGAATGTTTTGTAAATAAAGATCTGTGAGCCCTAACCAGTTTGGTTCAGTGGATAGAGTGTTGGTCTGTGGACTGAAGGGTCCTGTGTTTGATTCTGGTTAAGGGCATATATCTTGGTTGTAGGCACATCCCCAATGGGAGATGTGCAGGAGGCAACTGCTTGCCTGCCTGATTGCCCTTAACCACTTCTGCTTGCCAGTCTGATCACCCCCTAGCCACTCCCCTGCCAACTGATTGATGCTTAACTTCTCTCCTGCCAGCCCAATTGCCCCTAACTGCTCTCCCTGCAGGCCTGGTCATCCCTAACTGCCCTCACCTGTAAGCCTGGTCCCCCCATCTCCTCTCTCCTGCAGACCTGGGTCCCCCACAACTGCCCTTTCCTACAGGCCTGGTCACCACCAACTTCCCTCCTCTGCCAGCCTGGTCACCCCTAACTGCCCTCCCCTGAGGCTTGATTGCCCTCAACTGCCCTCCCTTACAGACCTGGTCCCTTCCGTGCTGGCCATCTTGCATCTGTTGGAGTGATGATCAATCTGCATAGTACTCTGGCCATCTTGCATCTGTTGGAGTGATGATCAATCTGCATATTACTCTTTTATTAGATAGGATAGAGGACTGGTGCATGGGTGAGGACCTGCTGGTTTGCCCTGAATGATGTCCCGGATCAGGATAGGGGTTCCCTTGGGGTGTAGGGTGGCCTGGGTGAAGGGCCTGTGGTGGCTTGCAGACCAGCCATGCCCCCTTGTGACCCCCTTGTGACCCAGTGGAAGGCCCCGGTATCTGAGATTTATTTATCTTCTATAATTGAAACTTTGTAGCCTTGAGCGGAGGCTAGGGTAGGCCAGGATGAGTAAAAAGCTTGGCTTCCTCCCTCACTGGGGAAACCAAGCGTTCTGCTTGCTCCATGGCTGCAACCGTTTTGGTTGGGTTAATTTGCATAGTCACTCCTGATTGCCTGGTGGGCATGGCTCATGGATGTGGTGGAGGTATGGCCAATTTGCATATTATGCTTTTATTAGATAGAATGTTTTGGTGTAATAAGAGTATTGAGGTGAGTAGAAGAATGTACTTGCTACATGAGATGCTTGCCGAACTAATCAGGGATGAAGTGTGTCACGATATCTGAAACATCCTAATTGGTTCGGAAACATATTAAAACAAAAGTATGCAAACATCTTACATGTTACTGTAAGATGTTTGCAAACATCTTACATGTTACTGTTTTTATTTTTAACATAGAACAAGTAACATAGAACAAGTAAAAAATACAGAAATAAAATCTGACCATGAATACAACTCATCCCAGCACTACTAACATTTTTGATATGTGTTCGTATATAGTATTCATGATATATAGAATGTCCCCAAGATGTACACACATACTTTGAATAATTATAAAGGCAGGGTTTGTTAAAATACATTTCATTTTCAAAATTGAGCTATTAAAGTGTGTATACATTTTGGGGGACACCCTGTTTGCTATGTACTAAAATATTTATAACATACATATGCATACATACATAATACACATAATGTATGTACTAGTATATATTCACATACATAATACATACTTTTATTTTAGTAATATAAATATAACATCTTTTCACATTTAAAATGTTACATAAAACATAATTTTAAAGAGTGAACTTAGCGTTGTTACTATATGCAAGGACCCTAATGTATTGTACCCATTTCCTCCAGTGAAAGGAGTTTTACTTGTTATTTTGCAGGTACACCTCTTCCTCCTTGTTCCTGAGGCTTTCCTTTAAAGTGCTTCTGAATTCCCTCTTGATGAGACCTTAGTGGTTTGTTATGCTTTCTTATCACTCATTCTGTCACTAACATTTCTCTCCTTTACATTAGCCCAAAAGGGCAGAGTATTTTTATCTCGATGGGTAAATCTCACACATAACAAATTGGTTGCTTATCTTTGCTCACTAATACTTTATTTAGCAGACTAATCTGATAAACTACCTATTTCTCAAGTTAAAATAACATTCCCCGGTGGCGGTGAACTTGATAAACTTTCTGAGTCTCTGAAGACAGAAGCTGATTGCAGCCACATTGCATTTCAGCTAATGCAATAAAGGATTGCTTTTCATGTTGAAGAGATAAAGACTTGGGGTAAAGGGAATGGTTAGCATACTGGGAAAATGAAGAACAATCTCATATGGCAATTTATTACTTTGGAATGTAGACTCTTTATATGAATAAGGCCACTTGGCATCAAATAGACGCAGCTTCAAATAATGTCTCTGCTACTTTTTAACCTTTGCCAGAGTCTGATTCTCACTATGCTGTTTTCTCATCTGTTGCATGGATTGGGAGGTTTATATGGAAATCTCATAGTTTTCTTATAAGGATTTAATGAGGTCATGTACTGAAAGCTTTTTGTAAACTATGAAGTGCTAGTGATAGTAGGGTGTGGGGCTTGTGGTGGTGGTATTAGTAGTAGTAGTAAGACTTAGTAGCAGTAGCATCCTATCTAATAAAAGAGTAACATGCAAATTGACCACACCTCAGCTACACACACAAGCCATGCCCACCAGCCAATCAGAGCAAGTATGCAAATTAACCCAACCAAGATGGCTACAGCCACAGAGTGAGCAGGAGGAGGCTAGGTTGCCCCTAGCGATGGAGGAAGCCAAGCACCCAGGCCTCCGCTTAAGGCAACAAAGTTTCAATGGCTGTGCCCAGAAGGCTTGGTTCCACTCCACACTACAAAGTTTCAATTGTAGAAGATAAATAAATCCGAGATACCAGGGCCTTTGCTTGGGTTATGGGGGTGGGGGGGTGGGCATGGCCAGCCTGCAAACCACCATAGGCCCCTTGCCTAGGCACCCCAAGCCCCAAGGGAACACCCAACCTGATCCAGGATACCCTTTAGGGCAAACCAGCTGGCCCCCACCCGTGCACCAGGCCTCTATCCTATCTAATAAAAGAGTAATATATAGATTTACCATCACTCCAACACACAAGATGACTGCCCCCATGTGGTCAAAAGATCCTGCCCCAGGTGGACACAAGATGGTCACCATAAGATGGCCAGCAGGAGAGAGCAGTTGGCAGGGACCAGGCCTGCAAGGGAGTGCAGTTGTGGGCAATCAGGCCAGCAGGGGAGGGCAGTTGGGAGGGACCAGACCTGCAAGGGAGGGCAGTTGGGGGTGATCAAGCCTGCAGGGCAGTTAGGGGTGAACAGGCCCATAAGGGAAGGAAGTTAGGGGCAAACAGGCTGGCAGGGGAGAAGTTAGGTATCAATCAGGCTGGCAGGGAAGTGGTTAGGGGGTGATCATGCTGGCAGACAGAAGCAGTTAGGAGCAATCAGGAAAGCAGGCAGGTGAGCAGTTGGGAGCCAGCAGTCCTAGATTGTGAGAGGGATGTCCCAGATTGGAGAGGGAGCAGACTGGGCTGAAGGACATCCCCTTACCCCTATACACAAATTTCGTGCAAGGGGCCTCTAGTAAATAGTAATAAAAGTAGAGAAATATTAGTTATGGGTAACTATTAATAGGTAAACTATTAACATGATATTTATATATTGATATCCATATAAGATATTTATATTTATATTTGCAGCTATTTATATTTTAAGACAAGGTTTTATATTTATATCTCTTTATATTTAGTTTATAAATGTGAGATATTTATAAGTCAACTTTCTTGTGGATTAAAAATATGATCTTTTAAAAATTTTTCTTTTTCAATTACAGTTTACATTCAATATTATTTTAGATTAGTTTAAAATGTACAGCATAGTGGTTAGACAATCCTATACAATACAAAATGTTTCGCCCAATATTTCTAGTATCTTACTTGGCACCATGCATAGTTATCACAGTAATATTGACTATGTTCTCTATGCTGTACTTTATATTCCTGTGATTATTTTTTGAATAGTCACAGGGATATAAAGGGACTATGTCTGCCTTGTTCATTGTAGTATCCTTAGACCTAGGACAGGGCCTGGCCCAGAGGGGACACTTACTAAATACTTGTTGAGTGAGTGAATGAATCAGTGAATGAACGGTAAGTGGCATGAAGTGTCATAATAAACTTTGCCTTTTTCCCCCACCCCTTTACCTCTCCCCTCTACCCCGACTCTGGCAACCATCAGTCTCTACTTTGGATCTGTGAATCTGTTTCAGTTTTGTTTGTTCATTTATTCTGTCCTTTAGATTCAACATATAAGTGAAATCATATGGTATTATCTTTCTCTGGTTATTTTACTTGCATAATCCTTCTCAGTCCATCCAGGCCATCACAAATGGTAAAATAAAAATCTAACCTTAATCAGATGCATTTATTACAGTGTCTCTTCAGATGCTACAAAGATCACTGTAAAAATAAGTAATTTATATATATTTGTATACAGAGGGGAAAAGAGATAGTACTTGCCCTTAAAAATTTATAATGAAAATTAATGTTTATTTTATATTTTATTATCTGAAAAAAGGTTTCATTTTATTGTAAAATATAATAGCAGTTTAATAATAACCTTCTAAATAAAGCATTCCTGTTAAATTTGTAGCATTTTTATCTCTGATCAAGATTTCTAATTTTGCATAACTATTCCTTCAATTTAGGTTCATATTTGTTGTCATTTTTTTGTGTTGAATATTAGAGAAATGTGTAAAGGAGAAAATGTAATCCTTTATAAGTAAGTGATATAAAATAGCTAGCTTATATAATAAATTCACTTTAAGATACCCTTGTTTTTCTTTATTTTAAAAGGCATTCTTAATGAATGCCTTGGGAAATAGGTTCCTGAAACATTTAGTGTCACTCATTTACTTAAGAGTAGACATCAAGGTTTTGTATCTGTGTGTGACTCAACAGAAACATAATACAAAAGAAATGAACACGTCTTTTTATTGTGGAGGATTAATGGGATAGGTATTTGTTTTGCTGTTTTTACTGAAGAATTATTAGGTTGGGTGTTTTAAAAAGCACCAATACATCAAATTATAGAATGATATTTCAGGCAAAGAAAGATATTCTTTCTACCTATTAGAATTGTTTCATCTTAGAGTGTTTAGAAAAGCATGTAAGCCTGATGATGTGAAGAACCAAAATAAACATGCAGATAAATATAATTCTCTCACCTCCTCCTCCTAATCTTCATTGCACCCTGGAAGAATATGTGATTTTCGCCACTTGCAACCTACTACATATTCAACAAGTAAGCAATATACAACTAAGCACTGAGCCTCATTCATAGAATATGAAGGTGCCATTTGAAAATAAATTGGAGTGGAACAGAGTCACATTTCATGCCACTTACCGTTCATTCACCGATTCATTCACTCACTCAACAAGTGTTTAGTCAGTGTCCACCCCAGGCCAGGCCCTGTCCTAGGTCTAAGGACACTACAATGAACAAAGCAGACACAGTCCCTGCCATCATGGACCTTAACCTCTGGGATTGGGAAGGAGGGAAAAATAGGATAAATAAATTGAACAGGTAGATACAGAATATGTCAGATGTTAGTGTGTGCTCTAAATGAGAAAAAGCAGCATAAAGGAGATAAAGAAAGCCGGGTGGAAGGAGGGCACTCTTTTGTATAGGACGGACAGAAAGGGGCTCACTGATCTTCTAAAATCAGAACAGAGATATGAGGAAAGAAACAGAGACATCTCTGGATTATTGGAGAGAATGATGCCACGCAGAGGTGAGGCACAGGCCCTAGTGCAGATAGCAGTCTTAGTGTCTTTGAAGGACAGTCTCAGTTAACTGACCTCTCTGAGTTGCAGTTTCCTCTGTGGTCAAAATGAAAATAGCAATACTGCTAAGAAAGGTATTTTTTATGAGGATGGAATGAAATCATATGTGCCAAAAACTCATCACACGGTGGGTGCTCTGTAAGTCTTCGGTGCACTTCTTCTGTAGGTTTCTGTTCCTGTGATGTATGTGCTTGTCTCATCACTATAGTCGCTCTTCCTTGACAGTGATGACTGTTAAACTCAGAGGCCAAAATCATTACCAGATCTGGCTACAGAAAACGCTAAGGCAACCAATGGTGTTATACAGTTTAAAGATGGCCATGAACCCCTTCATCAACGTGTCTCCATGTTTCTCTTGGCTTCCTTGGGTGCTGCCACCACAGGTCCACCCCAGAGCCTCCTGCTGCTGAGGTCTTCTCCCAGAAATGGCAGGGGTGGGGTGGGATATGCCTAAGATAGCTCCAGACCAGCTCCTTCCCCTCTGTTACTCCACCCCTGGGAAGCTCATGCCCCTATAAAGGGGTGGGGCAGAGTCCCCAGCCCTCAACCTCCTAAACTCTGCCATTTCCAATTTCTTCTTTTCCGGCTTACACAGGCTTTGGAGCTAAGACAGTCAAAATGCTTTGTGAGAAAGAGCGTGAGAAATTTAGGAGCAGGGTAGGGGTTTACCTGAGCATGAGAGAAGAGATAAAAGAGGTAAAAGTCACTTTAAGAAGCATAACAGTGTCTGAGAAGCTTCTGAGAATAGAAAAAACCAATATGCATCTCTAAAAGGTTTGCAGTGCTGCATTGGAAGTCCTTTCTATAAAGTCTCCTAGCCGGCTTGGCTCAGTGGATAGAGCGTCAGCCTGCGGACTGAAGGGTCCCAGGTTCAATTCTGGCCAAGGGAAAATGCTTGGGTTTCGGGCTCAATCCCCAGTGGGCGGCATGTAGGAGGCAGCCAATCAATGATTTTCTCTCATCATTGATGTTTCTATCTCTCTTTCTTCCATACTCTCTGAAATCAATAAAGAAATATATTAAAAAAGAAAACAGGCCTTGTATGTGGCTTCTTTTCGGTATTAGTCAAGAAAAAGGGGTGAGCTCCATTACGGGATCAACAGTAGGGCAAAAATTAATGAAGATTTTTGTTGCCCTAGCTGGTTTGGCTCAGTGGATAGAGTGTCAGCCTGCAGACTGAAGGGTCCCAGGTTTGATTCCAGTTAAGGGCATGTACCTTGGTTGTAGGCACATCCCCAGTTAGGGGGTGTGCAGGAGGCAGCTGATCTATGTTCTTCTATCATCGATGTTCTAACTCTTTATCCCTCTCCCTTCTTCTCTGTAAAAAAATCAATTATATATATATATATATATATATATATATATATATATATATGTATGTGTGTGTGTGTGTGTGTGTATGTGTGTGTGTATATATATATATATATATATATATATATATATATATATTTTTTTTTTTTTTTTAAATGAAGAGCTTTATGACCACCAGTGAGGGAGTAAGAATTCCACAGACAGGAAGCAAAAGCCAGAAATGACCATCTCTCCATTCTAGAGAAATTCTCAGAAGTCTCTTAAGGTCATTGACTATTTGAAGCCAGTAGTATGTTGATCTTCAGGAGCAGGATAACCTCAGTTGACATGCGCATGTGCATGACCTGTGTTTTTGGCATCATCCCAAGCAAAGACTGAATTCTTTGGGATGGTAACATGAAATTCAGGCTGAAACAGAAGATCCGAGAGGGTCTTTGGGCATGATAAAAAAAAAATGGGCACGACAGACAGGAGACTTCCACATTTATCAATGTCCTTGAATGGACCAGTATGTAACCTCAAACCACATTGTCCCAAGACCACAGTCAGTAGCAACACTGTGGGAACGGCTCTGTCAACCTTAATTCACTGGCTTGGTCTTGGGTCAACACCTATAATTCATAAGAACAAAAGGAGAGTAAGTGTGGGGTGTCTGCCTTGGACCGTATGCTTCCCGGGCTCTACGTAAGTTAGCCATAATATAAAAGATAACGTTTATTGAGTACCTTGTGTGAGGAAAGTCTGTGCCAGGCTTTTATATAAATTAACTCATCTAGTTCTCACAACCTTTTGGAGGTTGGTACTAATTATCATATCTGAATGAGGACCCATAACTTGAGCTGAATACAGGTTTGGGGAAACTGGAGCATGTGGAATAAATAAGTCCTGAGGGGAAATTTTGTGAGGATAAGTAGGACTTAAAGAAGCAACTGATTCAGCAAGTCTTTAATAGCAGATGGCTGTTAACTTTACACAGATGCCTAGTGTCTTCGTCAGGATTATAGGATGACGATATAATTTCATTTACATTTGTCTGATGTTTCCTGTTAGCCCGAGTCAGCACTTCTCATGTTGCAGGTCTTTGTCTTCGCAACTCCACGCTGCCTGGAAGGGTATGTGTCCCATTAAAGGCAAGAGGGGAAGATGACGATGATGAAAGTTGGGGAAAACTTGGGCTTTGCAGAGAATTAAATGAGGGTTGAGTTTAAGCAAAAATCATTGAGGTGAACAAAAAGAAGAATGTGGTCTGTGTTAAAAGCAGGTGTTTGTACAGGTGTTTGTACTAGTACTTAGTCCACAATATAGCTCTAGAGATCCATTTCAGGGTCTGTTCTAATGGGAATGTATATACCTACTCATGCAAGTGCACTGGTCCTTGAAATACCCTGCTACGCATTACTGCTGTGGGTGGGGCCAGTGAGGGATGAAGGAAAGGGATGCATGCATCTGCTGAATGTTTGGACCTCAGTGGCCATTAACTTACCCTTGACTCACCAGAGTAGCTGGCTTTTAATGAGGAATTGCTTTCTTGCAATAAATAAATAAATAAATAAATAAATAATAAATTCTTAAGATTTTTGGAAAAGGAGCCTGCCTGGATTTCCTCTCAATGCTAAGATGAAAGTCATTCAGCATGGAGTTCTGACTAGTAGGGATTTAAGAGGTTTTTATTCCAGTTCTATACTACAGCCAGGAACTGTAATGACCAGGTAAGTGGAAAAGATGGAGACATATTTTCCTCCTGCTGATTTAAATATCCTCTTTTAAAACCTACATCCATCTTAATCAAAGTGGACCTGAATAATGGAAGTCCAAATGGACAGATACTTTCTATAGATTTGCAAAAACAGTGCACCTGTTAATTTTCTTTTGGCCTGAGGATTAATAAAGGGCCTTGGATTAGATTGTCATTTATCTCCTTTCTTCTTCTTCTCCTTCTTCCTCCTCCTCTTCTTCTTCTTTTTTTGGTAACATCATCTACAAAATTAGAAAGCCTTGCTTTTGAGATGTGTTCACCTTGAATCCTTTCCCTTTCTCCCTTGGTAAATGTTGATCACACCCCCAGGCAACTTGATATTTCTTTTATAGAGAAAAGTGTCCCATTAAAGAAACAGAAAAAAAAAATGGCTGCTTAGAACATTTAAAAGCCCCATGAGACTTTTATATTTCTAAAAGGACTCCTACTGAAAGAGCATGTAAAGACATACAATGATGAACACTCACCATCCTTCAAATATAAAGATGTCACTACTCACCCTTCTTGAGGAGGCACATTTTGGAAGTTTTGTTTTGTTTTGGTTCTATTTTGTTTGGCTGGTTTTGTTTGCTTATCTTGTTTTTTTTCCATGAGTGTGAATGGGTTGGCATTGACTCATCTACATCCATTCCTTTTTCCCTTCTGACCAAAAAAATACTTTAGTGTGGAAAACTCAATGAAAATCTTATTGATGTATCTGTTTAGCATATGCCATTGAGTCTTATAGAAGCAGTCTCTGTTGTGAATAAGGAATGATGAACCAGGAGTTTTCCTTTGTCATTGTCCTGTTCTGACATCTGCAACTCTTCCGGCAGAGTTTGGCAAATCTGAATCAGGGGTCATGACCAGAGTCAGTAGATCACATTCAGTCCTAGAGACAGAAGGAGAAAAGAGAAGCAATGCCATGGTCAGGCGGGAAAGGTTCAGCTACAACCACACTCACAGAACAGAACTGAAAACCAGGATCAAGATCAGCTTAGAAACAACAGCAAAAGCACATGATGAAATACCCAGCAATAAAGATCATGGAAATCAATCCAATGTAGAATAACTATGACACAATAAAGTTTCAAATCACCTGCTCCACCCTAGGATATGTAAAAAAAGCCATTACCTATAGCAAAGGGTCAGTATTTCCTTTAGACTTTCTCTCCCTGAGACTGGTCTCATAAGTCTTCAAAATAAAATAGTCTGTTGAGCTAAGAATGAACAGGGTTGAATAAAATAGACAGTGTATTTTGGTGACAATGATTATACCTTTTAACGTGTACATAAATAGCACTTGACTCTTATCATTATTTTCTGCTCAGTGGACAGCACCAGTCCCAGAAGTTTTGTGATATAATTGAAATTGATTTTTTTTTTGCTAAGCAGCATGTTTGATATTTCTTCAATGAGAAGCCATCACTCCTCCCCAGACTTGCCCCCAAATTTGTGGTGAAGAAAACATGACTTCACCCCATCTCGTCCTTTCTGTAGACTTGGCCTTCCTCTTCACAAAGCTCTTCAGGCCTCACAGGTCCCGGGCAGTATTTAGGAAGGCTGGGCTATGCTGCAGAAGAGGCATTGGTGCTTATATATATTTTAAGTTATGTCAAAC
This sequence comes from Lasiurus borealis, assembly GCA_004026805.1. Classification (NCBI taxonomy): domain Eukaryota; kingdom Metazoa; phylum Chordata; class Mammalia; order Chiroptera; family Vespertilionidae; genus Lasiurus; species Lasiurus borealis. Next base: position 2,239 of record PVJN01044763.1, on the reverse strand, counting down.
TTAGGGTAATCCAATTGAGGATCAACTTGGGATGGTCTTCTCTGACTTCTGAAAGTTTGGTTGGAACCGGAAACAGTTGTTTTTTTGTTTTGTTTTTTCCTTTCTTTTCCCCTCATTACTAGTAACTTGTCTGCTACAGTTTTAAATAATACATCCTATACAATCGTTTAATTAGAGGTTAACTTGAAAATATCTTTGCTTATGACACAATCCTAAACCTCTGCTTTACCCACTTTCCAAAGCCTGCAGCTCAGAAAATGAGAGCACATCTTTGCATGACACGATGGTACCCCCATCTTTTTTTCTAGCGGGAGGAATGCACGCCTCCACAGCAGATTTTCTCTGTGTTGTGGTCTCTGTGCGGCCCAGGGCGGCGCTTCGGAAGGGGTTCTTGTGTGAGGGCTTTCATGCTTCTCGCCTTGCAGACTTCACCCAGACGCTCAGCCAAGTGCAGTTCAGGAAGGACCCCGCCCTGACGCTTCTTTTCTGTATGTTTCTCTGTGGTTCTCCACAGCCTGCTGGAATGTATTCCTCTCCGTCTCCCTCGGAATCCTTGATGCTTCATTATTTGCAGATGGGGAGGGGAAGCAAATTGACAAACAGGGAAGGACCATTTTCTTTAATAAGCCTTTGGCCGCCTGCTTGATTCTGAAATGCGCGCTCTGGGTCCGACTGAATGAGTCTGATCCTAGAGCCTAAGAGTCTCTCTTATCATTTCCTCCCGTCTTTTCTTCTGTCCTTCCTTCATTCTGCTTTTCTCTCTTTTCCTTTTGTCTTTTGCTTCTTTCATGTTTTATCGGTCTTCAGGCCAGTTTGTCCCTAGATGGCCCACTCGCGTTCCTTTCCTTGGGATGGCATCTTTCTGTCCTTCTGACTCTCAGATTTCGTTCCACATCGCTGTTAATGCATCTATCACTTCTGACATAAGGTGGTAGATTTTTTTTTTTTAGCTTATCTTTTCCTCCCCCTTGCAACTCCCTTCCTTCACTAATGGCGGAGAGTGACAACTAGTGATTACAGGAATCTTGAAAATGCCACTGGGAACTCGTCAACAAGAGCTGCCTCATCAAGACGAAGACGTGCGTTCAAGCTCAGATCCTGGGTGTCCCCTCCCCCTTTATCCCCACTTGGCTAGAAAAAGCTAAGTAACCTCTTTCCGCTGCCTGACCTGGACGTTCTCGCTGACATCCTCACCAAACCCAAGGTGTGCGTGGCCTCCGCTCAGTGCTTTTACCTTCCCCTCCCACAGGCAGGCTGTTTTGAAGTGAATACGGTGTTACGTCTGTACCAGGCAGGAGACCTTTTTGTGTAAGTGGAGATATACAATTTGTAGGTGCTGCATAATAAGCTTTCAGAGAAAAACCAAGTTTCAGTGTATTCCCACTTTCCCATCCTGTTTCCTCTTTTCTGTCCTCTCTGGGTCCTTCTTTTGCTCATCGTGTTGCTTTGTCTCTTCCTTTGTTCAGTTCGGACTCGCTGAGGAGTGTGGCTGAGTTCAGAGAAAGCTTAGGGAATGACTGATTACACTGAACCTTCGAGGTCTGCTCATCCAGCAGAGCCCCGCTTAAAGCCAGACAGCAAAACAACTCTGGTCTCTATGGAGCCACATGAAACTGGTCAGAGTAATCAATGGCCTTCATTAAATAGTCATGCGTTGTAAGATAGGTCTCTGTCTCAACACATTCATGCCTTCATGCAGCAAATATCTAGGTCTGTACCTACTGTGTGCTAGCTGATTTGGCTCTGAGGACCCTGTAGAGAACCAATCAGACAGGTGTCCCTTCACATGCTAGGATATCGTTTCATAAATTCTTAGCCATTTTTACAAGTGACTCAAGCATCTTTTAGAAATAAAATGCCCGAAGTTGTAATGACTGTAAGCCTGTTGTTCAGTTTTAGACATTTTTAAAAAGAAACAAAAACTGCAAAACCAAGTGAACTATATTTTGTCTCTTTTTATGTGAGTGCAATAGCCTTTTGTAGGACGTTGTTTAATTTCTCTTCCCCTATTCCCTTTCCCCAACCAAAAAAAAAAAACCAAGAAAGAAAGAAAAGAAAAAGAAAAAAGAAACATGTTTGGATTTTCACCACCTGGTTATGGTTAGTTCTTTATTTTAAAATCGCTTTCAAAACAGATCAGACATTACACTGTTAAAAACAGTTTTCACTGTAGGTATTGAATATCATACTGCGCTTGTAGTAATAACTGATAGATATCTAGAATAATCTTCAATAGGAC
>PVJN01044762.1:0-17189 GCA_004026805.1 Lasiurus borealis | reverse complement strand
TTCTTAATCTCCCCGTTCCTCAAAGCAGATTGGGGACATCCTGTCATTACGGGGTGTCGGGAGGAGGTGCGGAGGATTGCCTTGCTCCCCTGAAAGGAGACCCCGCTCGCGCACGTTTTCCGGGGTTGGGTTTTGGAGGGATCAGAATTCATTTCTCCGGCTTAGTGGGTTGTAGGAACACGGGGCTTTAACCCCAGCCCGCTCCTCTGGGCCCGCCAGCCCTTCCTTCTCCTCCCCTCCCCTCCCTGCCGCGCTCAGGGTCTCCATCAGGCTCTCTCTTTCCCGGGAGGCCTCTCCCTCGGGCCCCTGGGGAAGGAGACACTGCGTGGCCTTGCTAAAGAGCAGCCCCAAAGGGCTGGTTCTGCCACTTCCTAAATTGCTGTGTGACCCTGGGCAGCTCGCTTACCTCTCTGGGCTTCCTTTTCCTCATCTGAACTTGAGAGTGATAATCCCCTCCTCTCCCGTGTGCCACAAGGACTAACGGAAAGTTTGAGTAGAATGCCTGGCACATAGTAGGTGCTCAATAAATGTGCATTCATCCCCTCCCCTCTACCCCTCAATCTATGCCCTGGCTAACAACCCTGTCTTATTCCCAGCCTATCTCTTCCTGTCTCTCTCCCCCTTCCCTTCCCTCTCTCCTTCACTCCTTTCAATTGGTTGGAAAGTAACCGAGTTGGTTTCCAATCCAGAACAGTGCGGGGTGTTCTGCTGAACCCCAATCTTGGGAGAGAGGATGTGAGGGTAGCACCCCGCTCTGCAGAAAGCCCAGGAAAGACTGCCCCCTTTCCCCCACTATATGCCCTCCCTTCCGCACCCCTGCCCAGGGCCCTGGTCCAGGATGAGCTGGGATGGAAGGACTGACAGCTCACAGCAGCGGGACTCTGGCTCTGAGTGACTTTCCCAGGATGAGGGAAAAGCGCACTGAGTCACCCCATCCACTCACCCACCCATTTCTCACCATTTCTCACCGTGACCAACCATGATGGTGTGGGGTCAGAGGTCAGCCTGTGGAAAGGGCCAAGAGTCTGTGGCCGGATATTCTTGGACCCGAAACCAAGTGGCATTTTACAGTGTCTGCCCTCCCCAGCTGGCGTTCACCCCACTCCGTGACAGCCAGCTCCCAGGGACGCCCCGGCCCCAGCCTGTCAGCCAGCCCCCCATTGCAGCCCTAACCAGAGCACCAACTGAGGGCCTGGGGCCTGTCCTCCCAGCCCCTCAGGCGCCCCTAAACCCGGCGCCCTCTCCCCTCGACTCCTGGCAGGCCTGATCTAGGGCTCCGAGAACTGGCCCTGGGGCCCCGGGCATCCTCCAGCCCCTCCAGCCCCCGGGGGCACCCATCCTGCCAAGATCCTGCTCTCCCGCCCAGCGCGGCCTTTGTCCACGGTTAACCTCCCTCAGTGGGAAAAGCTGAGTTATTTCCCCCTGGCGCTCATCGCCAAACAAAACCACCTGCTCCCATCAATCAGAGGTCGCCGCAGCGCCAGCCCACAGGGAGAGGCCGACAGAGCCTCCTCGCCCATAAACAGACCCTGTTTATGTCTCGGCTGCTCCGCCCTCCTTTCCCCAGTGGAGGGGAGCAAGGGGGTAGGGGCAGAGGCGAGCCTGGGGTCTGGAACGTTCCCGACTGCTGGTGGGCGGGGCGTCATGCCCATGCACAGGTCCTGCTAGGAACTGGGGGGCTGGTTTGCAGGTAACTGGGGTCTTCTGTCATTGAGGAAGAAGCAGGAGGGCCAGAGGCTCCTCCTTAGAGGGGATTCTGGGAAGATGGGGTCTCGAGCCCATCTCCCTGAGTCTGGACAAGAGACAGGTTGGAGACTGCCTTTGGGCCTCTTTTTCTACCCTCCCCCCTACCCCCACTGACACATCTGCAGCAATCTAGACTGCACCCCTTGAGAAGGGGTGGGCGGGAGCTTCGCTGTCCCTTTCTGTCCTAAACAAGCAGGGGAGGGAGACCAGGATGCTTCCATGCCCCCCTTGAGGTCAGAGACCAACCACAGGTGACACAGTGACAGCAGGCGCATGATGATTTCTTTGCTAACACACAGAACTCGGTGTCCAGCACACAGTAGGTCTCCAGCCACCGTTGGCAACCCCCAGGCATGCTGCAGGCCTGCTGACAGGTAGCCGTGGTCTGTTCCCAAGAGCTTTTTGAGGCAGCTGGTCACGTCGTTGGCACTCGGATGTCATTACAGATGATTTCCTTCAAATTCGTTTATCTGGCTTCTGTTATTAACAACAGCGGAGGCCCACATACGGAATACCCGCGGCCGTCTTTGCTCCGACCAGTGAGAGAATCAGAGGTCGGCAATTGAGTGGGATTTCTGGTCCGACGGGAGAGGAAGAGCAGAGGGGTCTGAAGGAGGGAGGGCCTGGCCCCTGGAGACTTCCTGGAGGAGGAGTCTCAAAGGGGAGGTAGGATTGGCTCCGGGAGGGCTGGGAAGTTGGTTCTGACTAGACAGCAGCAAACAATATGGCAGACACTTAAACAGCGTCTAATGCAGGTCCTCATGGGACCAGGGTTTGGATCCCACTTGCTGTGTGACCACAAACAAATGACATGAGCTCTCTGAGCCTCGGTCACCCTCCCTCAGGCGCCCCCAGTTTTCTCATCTGTGAAATGGGCTGATGCTGCTCGCCTTGCAGGACGATGAGAAGTGAATGAGACTGTTTGCACTGGGCACCGTGCCTGGCATACAGGAAGAGCTTCACAAGGGACAGTTCTTCCCTCGCTGCTTCCTCCTGTCCCGATAAGAAACGGAATTAGGGTTGACCTACTAGGTGTCTCTGCTCGGCTCTTTTTCTCCTGGGATTGAGAGTCTGGCTCAGCTAGGCCAGGCCTGGCCACTAGTTGGAGGAACATTGAAAGATCCGAGTTCCCTCCTGGCTCTGCTTCGGACCCACTGTGTGACCTCCCCCTCCAGGCCTCAGTTTCCCCATCTGTGCAATTTAAAGAGATGGATGAACGGCTAGTGAGGAACCTTGTTGTTCGGAGTCTGTGATTCCTGTGGGCTCTTTGTATGAGCACGTGAGTCCTCCTGTCTCTTCTCCCTCCCCCTGCCCCCCCTCCCCCAACCCTCCTGGGGCTTCAGCCCTGCTCTGTAGAGCTTTGCATTTAGCTGTGCCGAGCTGCCTGGTTCGGTGGGAAAGAATGCAAATAGCGGATTTGCCCTTCTTCCTGATTAACACGGGGCTCTGAGCGGGACAGTCCCCACAGATAGAGGGGAGGAAAATGAGGGAGATTAGCAATTAATATGGTGGGCGGACGCCGAGCTGCGCGGGCCCATCCCTGGGGTCCCCAGGGGGAGGGAGGCAGCGGGGATGCCCGGCACCTGGACCTGGGAGGCTGGGCAAGACCCAGGTGGGAGAGACAGGGTGCTTTGGAGGGTCCCCTGGGGCCACGCTCCACCCTGCCTCCTAGAATCTGCACCCGCTGCTGGCTCCGCGAGGGGACTCCCCTCCAGCACCCCGTCATCACCCCAGTCCCACTGCTCCTGACCCTTTTAGACTTGGCCCTTCCAAGAAGCCTCCCCTCGCCCCTCAGGGTGGGCTGGCGGCGCTTGTGCTGTTCATTTATCGCACTTGGTCAGTATATTCAAAGTACCCGTATTTTCCGGCGTATAAGACGACCCCCAACTTTTCCAGTTAAAATATAGATTTTGGGATATATCCACCCTATAAGATGACACCCAGCATATAAGACGACCCCCGACTTTGGAGAAGATTTTCCTGGGTTAAAAAGTCGTCTTATACGCCGGAAAATACAGTACTTGCTTTCCTAGGCAAGGGTTCTATTTTTGGAGCACTTTTTGCAGGCCAGGTGCTGTGCTGTTTAACCTTCCCGACACCCCCTTTTGCAAGGGGAGGGCCTCAGTTACTTCCCTCTTTCAAAGGGGTTCAGAGGCACAACACAGTTGAAATCATTTGCCAGGGGGCAGAGCCTGGACTTGTATCCACCTTCCCGGCCCCAGAAACCATGAGCTACTCAGTACGTGTCACAGCAGCGGCCTGTTTTCTACCTGCCAGGGACATCCCTGCGGGCCATCCGTGACCTCAGCTATTCCAGGGCCTCCAACCCAGGAGACCAGGGGCGTTAGGATGCAGACTCCAGAATCCCTGGTCCCGGTCCCAGTCCCAATGCCCAGCACTGTCATTTCCTACCTGTGTCCTTCCAACCAGGTTCCTCTCTGCCTCAGTTTCCCCTCTCTGTAAAGCGGAGCTAATAGCAGCTCCTTTCGTAGAGCTAGTCTGAGTTGATATATGCAAAGCACATTGGCGTCTGGCACAATGCGGGTAGCTCTTTGCAGATGGGGGCTCCCCAGGCCACACAGTGAGGGGGTGCAGGGCCAGGCCCCAGACCTCCTGTTGCAAAATGAATTCCCTGCCCCCCCCCCTCAATACCTTTGAGTTCCCCCGTTCCTTCCTGCCTCTCTGTCCAGGCCTCTGCCCGCCCCCACCTCAGCCAAGGGCCTCCCCCTCTCCCGACCCTCACACCGGGCCTTCTCTCTCCCTGGCCCCCTCCCCCGCTGGGCACATTTCTCCAGCGCCCCTGGGCGTGGGGGCGGGAGTTCTGGGCTGCCCTAGGGGTTCTGCTAGGACAGCTGGGGCTTCGGGGAGCATCAGCTCTCCCGGCCACCATCCCCCGGGGCATCACTGGGGACCTTGGAAAGGCCTGGCCTGAGTGCAGTCTGGGCTGATCACTCCACTGAGTGCCTCTGCTTCCTTCTTTGCCGGCACTTTCTATGGCGGAGAACAGACTTTACCCCACCCCTGCCCAGCCAGCCTGTCGCCCCCTTGCCTCTTCCTCCGGCCGGTCTTGCCTCCGAGGCCTGCCCCTCGTCCCCGGCTCTCTCTCGGCCCAGCCGATGGGAAGGTAGCCCCAGATTCTTTCCTCACGCTGCTCCTGCTCTCTCTCGCTCTCCTCGCCCATTCCCTCCACCAGCGCCTGGCTGCCCCCAGCCCCTTCTCTCCCTTCAGCCCTCTTGCCCCTCACCCTATTGGCAGCACCCCCTAGACACCCTCTCCTGGCTCCCCTCCTAAGCCTCCCCCACCTCTGCAGAGAGGACCCTCTCTGCCCCCTCCCCCATCTCCCCTCTCCTGCCTTCTTTCAAACCTTCTGTCCCTCCCTCCTTCCTTCCCTCCTCTCAGACCCAGCCCCTCCCTCCCTCTTTCGTCTAATCTCTCTCCTCCACCTTCTCACTTCCAGATTTCCTCACAGACACCTCTTCCTCTTCATCTTCAGCCCCCTCACCCCTCGCCTGCACCCCCTTCCTCTCTCCCATTTCTCTGTTCCCAGCAGTTCTGGTCTCTCTCGAGGGCCAGTCCGGTTCCCTAATGCCGGGCCCCCAGGCTGGGCTGGCGCAGGTTCTGGGGGGCCCAGCGGACCTGGACCTGGGTCCGGGCGGGGGTGGGGGTGGACGGGGGGATCGGGGTGGAGGGGGATCTGGCTGGATCAGCGTGGCAGCCCCTCCCTGTGCGCGGAGCGCCGGCTCGGTGCCTTTGATCCATGGCCCGAGGCCGCCTGACAGTGGAAAATGCGGGGAGACAAAACCACTCAGTCAAAGTGATTCCCAACAACTGTCTCCCCGAGATAAGGCCCCACTCGGGCTCGGCGGCCTGCTTAATTCCAGCCGCCCGGCCGGGATGGGGAGCCGCAGCGAGCCGGCCACCCCCAAACGCCGGGCTCCCCCCACGGGGCCTGCGGTTGCCTCCCCGCCTCCGCCATCTGCACCCAGTAAACGGCGGCCCAGGGCGGCCCAGGGTGGCCGAGGGACGGGGCGCAGGCTGGCCCAGCCGGAGAGGCGAGGGGCACTCCTTTCCAATGAGACTTTCTTCCCCCCAGCCCATCCGCAGCCTCCTCTTTCCAGGGCACTCGCCGGAATATTCTCCTCTCTCTCCTTGCCCGCTACACCCTGTTCCCCTCTCTGGTCTCAGCTCAGAGGTCACTTCCTCCAGGAAGCCTTCCCCGACGTGCCAGTCCGGGTGCCGTCCTCCCTCCCGGTGTGCCTCTGGATTTTAACTTCTGGCGGCTTTCTCTCCCCCTGGAGCAGGGGGCTTGTGTTCCAGGCACGCAGTACAGGGGTGAACAAACAGCCATGGGCACGCACTGGACCGGAGCGTCCACTCCATGCCCGTCTCTGGCCCTCCCTGCCTTCCAGGACTTTCCATTAGTCCACAAGACAAGCTAGCAAACCAGGAGAGGGAGCCTCTGGGGGGCAGAGGGGGGATCCCCAGGCAGGGGCAGAGGAGGGGTATCTTGGCATATGGCACCCTCCTGCCAAGGGGAGTACCTTGGCCTGGCTGGGCTGGACGATCCACCCGATGTCCACCTTTGCTTTCTAACCACCGTCCTGGGTGGCTAGGCAGTCAAAAGGGAGCCTTCGCACCCGCCCTAATCCTCCAGGGGCTGTTCGTGGTGGGGGCAGGGCGTGTTAGGGGGGTGGCCGAGGACAGAGGTCACGGAGGCAGATTCAGCTCAGAGTGGGGAAGGGCTTTGCCCAGCGGAACTGGCCGGGCGGGAGGTGGAAAGGGCAGCCTGGTCCGTCAGTGACACGCGCTCTCGGTGTGTGTGTGTGTGTGTGTGTGTGTGTGTGTGTGTGTGTGTGTGTGTACATGTGCGTGCACACACACACAGTGTCTGGAGAAGGGGTGCTCTGCAGGGTAAAGATTACACAGAGAGGCAGTGGTCCCCAAACCTGTGCCTCAGACGGCGTGGGCTCGCTGTTAAAGATGGAAATTCAGGCTCCACCCCGACAGGCTGTCCCAGGAGGTCTCTGTGGGCCTGGGAGTCTGGATGGTAACGGGGCGCCGAGGCGCCGTCTGAGCCACAGGTCTGAGGCCGGCACCTCTGAAGCATGGATTGAGGAGCCTGCACCTTCTCACCATCCACCATCGAATCCATACCTGACCCAACCATCCCCCGCTGCTTGAGGGAGTGGGTCGGGAGGAGTTGCTTGAATGGAACTGAGGTCTCCTCCCAGCAATCTTCAGGCTAGGAGTGCCCTGGAATAGTGGCCCCTGGCCTCCTCTTAGAGATGGAGACCCCGCAGTCGCCCGCACCCTCTCTGCTGCCTGCAACATTCGGATTAGCAGGCCTTTCAGAGGGCGCAGTGGGGGTGGGGGTGGCCGTGGCCCCATCACTGCAGAGGGTTGGTGGACAGCCTTACAGTCATCGCTCTGCTCCGAGTGCCATGGACACCCCTTTTCCCCCCGCCTTGGACACAAAGCCCTGGGAAATCTCCCGCACCGAACACCGGACGGGAGAGATGAGGAGACCCCCCCCCCCGGCTCCTGTCCCTCCGCCCTGCTGGTGTTGGGGGCCACCAGAGAGGCAGGGGAGGAAGGGCTGTGAAGGCCCTGGCAAGTGTCTTACCCAGAGGGAGGTGTGCCCACCCCAGGGCGGGATTTCCTGAGCGTCGCCCCAGGGGCCGCCTTCCCTTCCTCACACAGATGCTGCCCTCCCCACCCAAAGTCCCCGGCAGCCCCTCCCTCTCGGGGAGAAGCAGCTGTGGCCCCTGAGGCGGCAGGGTTGCCGTTTCAGCGTTTGTGACTGTCACCACAGTGAGGGTATCCTTAGCTTGTCCAGAACCTGGCGGTCAGGCGGGGGTTTTAGCTGTTAATCTCCTCCGAGCCCCCAGAAATCGCCCTGCAGACTCGAGAGGCAAAGCTCAAGGTCGCAGCAAGGGACAATGTCAGGATCCCAAACCCCGGTCTCAGCTCCGTGCTGGGCTGCCAGAAGAGGCAGGGGCGGGACCTCTCCTCGCTCCTCCGGGTCTGGCTGCACTTGAAGGTTCCCAGGGGACTCGGTGCCCCAGGAAGTTTGAGGAGCGCTGGCTGAAATGACCTCGCCATGCCCTCCCTCCCCAGCTCTCTGCACCAGCTCCCTGCAGGGACTCAGAGCGGCCGGACCGCCGGAGAAAGGGGACAGACAGAGCCCGGGAGGGAAGCTGAAATCCCTCAGAGGTGCGGGGGAGGCGGGCCGGGGCCCTTCTAACCCTCCCATCCTGTTCTGTGCTCGAGACCAGCTGGCACCCCAGCAGGGCGGGCTCATTCCGGGGCCCCGGGCTCCAGCGCTCCTTCAGGAGGCGCCTCCTGCTGCAGGTCTGGAGGGGCTGCCTGGCTGAACCCCAGATGCCCTGCTCCCAGCGCTGGCCTCCCTCCAGGTGTGGCAGTGGCTGGTCCCAGAGCCCCGGGAGCCCGGGGTGAGAAGTCCTGCCCTTTGGCCAAGTGTTTCCTTTTAGTTCCAGATGCCACCGTGACAGGTGCTCCCCTGTGATTAATGTCCCCACCTCCTGGGCCTGGGACCAGCCCCTCCTCCCAGGCCGGGGTGGGTGGGTGTGTGTGGGCAGCCCAGGGATGGAGCCTTCCAGAATCCCCTCCCGGCCCCTCCCTCTTCTTGAACCTCCCTCTGTTCCGGGAGCAGAGAGGCCCCTCCTCAAAGCCACCCTGCGATGAGCCAGTCTCTGCTCTAGGTCTCCCTCTGCTTGGCGGTGCTCATTAATAAAGCCACTGCCATGGTCAGCAGGCCAGGTCAGCAAAGCACCCAGAGTTCCCTGCGGCAGGGCAGAGAGGCCTCAGGGGATGAGGGGAGGCTGCAGGAGACCCCCCAGCCCTGAGGACAGTCACCAGTGAGGACATGGTACCACGTCTGCTCTGTCAGTGACTCAGCGCCGTGAACTTGACAGTCGCCCGATCATATACAGGGCATCCAGGCTTCGCAACTTAAAGGCCCTATGCAAAGTGGCAGGGGTGGGGACCACAGATTGTGGGGGGAAGAGCCAGATGGTTTGGGGGGCTGCTGTCAGAGCTGGGGACCATGGTTGAAGATGTGGGTCGCGTTTGGTTATGGTTGAATCGGAACGTTGTTATCTAAGTTAAATAATAGATTATAACAACGATAATCCAACTCTCCAATTGGAAACAGCGGTTGCCAGCCGTGTGATCTTGAGCCAGTGACTTGAACTCCCTGTGCCTCAGTTTCCTCACCCACGATGCATGGATGACGGCAGTTTCAGGGGGTTGTTGTAAGGAGTAAGTGGGTTCACACGGGAAACACACAGAATGCTGCTTGGTATGGAGGAAGCATCAAAGAGCCGGGGTCCCCAAGGGGTGCATGTGGAATGTGGGAGCATCGGGGCCATGAAGTTGGTTGTAATGGGAGCTGGGGTCCCAGGCTGGCATTGGGGTACAATGCAGAACAGGATGAGGCAGAGACTCCATCCGGGTTCCTTTCCACACCTTGCCACCCCTTCCCGGGCGGGGCCTTCCCCGCCTGCAGCGCCAGCCAGAAAGCTCTATCTCTGCCCCCCATCTCTCCCGCGCCTCTCGGAGACAGCTTCTCCCCGCGCAGGCCCCAGCCCCTTGTTTGTTTGCTGCGTCAGGGCCGTGGGCGCGTTTCTGCTAATTTTGCGGCTGCCTTTATCAAACGGGGATTCGCGGGCGCTTTATCCCCGATAAGTGGATTAGTCGGTGTGCTGAACAAGACGAGTCGGACTCGGGGGCCGCTCCGGAGAAGGTATTTGTTTTGCAAAGAATGAGCCGCGTTCCCTGCCCCGTGCAGGTGAGGCGGCAGGGCGCGGGTAGCTGCAGGCCCTCCGTTCCCTTTCCCGTTCCCATTCCCGTTCCGGCTGGGGGAGCCCTGATTTGTGGGAACTCCAGGGAGCACAGGCGCAGGGTTGAGGGGATGCTGGGGCCCAGCAGTTAGGCCCTTGGGGTCCCTCTGGGAGGGGAGCGGGGAGCCCTGCTCTCAGCCCCCCTACTCGGTATACAGGGGCTCCTTTGAGGAATGATACCTACCTGGACAGCAGCTTCCTCCTCCCCATCGCCACCCTTCCGTCTGTCCTTCCCTCTCCTAGCCTTTTCCTTCCTTTTTTCCTCCTTTCTTCCTCCCTCAAACACCAACAAAGGCCTTTTGCTAAGTCCTCAGAGTCCGGACATGGGTATGGCGTGTGCAGACAAAAGCACAAAAGCAAGCCCACGAAGTCAGAGGCCCCCAAACCAGGCCCAAGAGGCGATTCTGGTTCCACCCTGGGCATCCCCAACTTCTCCCCGGAGTACCCCTGACAGTGAAGTGGAGTGCGCTCCCCTGAGGCCCTGCGGGTGGGACCTCACGGACTGTCACGGGGCCTCTTTAAAATGCATGCTCTTGGCCACAGCGGGGCCGTGTGTGGGGGTCGTAATAAGGAAATAAATTAGCGTCGGGTCCAGTTGATTCTGCAGGAAGCTGCCCCTGCTTAGCTTACGAGTTTGCATGGCACCGTCATGGATGCTGGAGCGAGGGAGGAGGCCAGGAGGACTGGACATCTACAGCGCAGGTGCCCAAGAGGGTAATGGAATCGTAGGCAGAGACAGGAAGTGCAGGAGGACCCGGGTTGTGGGGGGAGGGGGTGCGTGGAGGTCAAGGCCAAGAGGTCAGGAAAGAGATGTGGGTGTCAGAGGCATCTCTCCACAGGGACCCGGGGCTGGAATAAGGTGCTCAGGGAGGAGGGACAGAAAGAGGCTGGGAGGATGCTTGGTCCACCTGTGCCCCCTCCCCAGGGGGACCCCAATGTTGTCTTTCCCCCTCACATTTGTAACGAGCGGCCAGGATCTTGAGGTCCCTGCTCTGTGCCGCTGCCAGAATCGGGCCGAGGGTGAGAGGGAGAAGCGGAGACTCGAGGATGGGAAGGCGAGGATGGCGGCGCAGAGCGCCCGGGTCCCCAGCTGGTCCTTAGCAGCGCCTGTCCTCCCCGAGCCGCCTCCAGCTGAGTGTCATTTTGCTATTTATTTACATGTAATTATTGCTATGAGGTGCAGATATTAACGCTGTCAAGAGCAATTTGCTCTGACATTTTTCACTCGCTCAGTGCCCCCGCCACTCTCGACGCAGCGCAGGGCTCTCCCGGCTCCGGCTGCTGCGTGCGAGGCGGCCGGGCGGGAACCACCCAGCCGGCAAGGACCGGCGTCGGGCCCGCGTCCCCGGCTCCTCTGCAAACTCATTAAGCTTCGAAATTGAATTTGGTTCGGGAGAGGGCTGGCTGGGCCCCGCTCCGCCCGCCTGGCCTGGCTCCCGGCCTCCCTGCCCTGCCTTCTTCCCAGAACGCGGGGCAGCAGGGGCTGTGCTGGTTGGGGCAGGGGCCAGCGTCTGAGGCCGGCAGAGGGCGGCAGGGGAAGAGGATGGAGGGGCTTTCAACATGGCCACGGCACAAGGCCGGGCGTGGCAGCTGGAGCCCTCTCACCCCTGTGTCCTGGTCCCCCCACAAGCAGACCAGGCGGCTCTAATTTTGGGGTCATTATGGCCGTGGACAGCTATACCCACCCAGCAAAGAAGCTTCCCTAGGGAGACAGTCACACGTCTTAGCCAGTCACAGCGGACGGTGCCACGGGGCTAGGGCAGGTGCCGAGCTGGCCCCGCAGTGGGTCTTGCTAGGTAGATTCTAGAAAGAGAATTAACTTTGGAGTCAGGCCTTCCGAGTTCGGATCCCAGCCCACCGCTTCCTGAATAATTTGCAGACGTGGGCAAATGATTAACTTCCCCGAGCCTCGGTGTTCTGACCTCTAACATGCAGCAGCCGATAACCCCTGTTGGATCGAATCAAGGACGGCTTGATGCTGGCCTTTTCCTGGACTTATCAGAGCAAGCTTTGCACGCAGCTCTGCCGTCGTAGCCACCTGGTGGTGATGCCACCTGGCCACAGAGTCAGCCACAGAGGGGGACTGGGGGTGAGAAAATGCACCCGGATTTCAGAAAGATGACAATGGCATCCTTCGGACAGCTGTGGTAAGGTGCTACCTGCACATAGTAGGTATTTGGCACATACTAGGCGCTTAGTCATGGGAGCCTTTCGATAACGGGGAGGGGGGCCATTTTCTGGAAGAGGAAACCGAGGCTCCTCTCTCCATTCCTCTCAAAGGACTTGGCTGGCAGGAGAGGGCTGGCCGGGCTCGAGCCATCGCGGCTGCGGGCCCCTAACGCATTGTGATATGTGCCAGCTTGTCCGCCCGGGTACTAACGAGGCCTGCCTGCCACCCCTCACTCCCTGCCACCGCCAATCTGCGTTCCCCTCTCCGGCAATTACTGAAGGGGAGCCCGCCCCCCCCCCCCCCCCCCTCCCGCCAGGGGGCTAAGAGCCCAGGCTTCTCCCTCCTCCTCCTCCCCCTCCTCCTCCCCCTCGTCCTCCTCCCCCTCTCCCAAGCTGGGCCTGGCCAGTCCAGGAGCCCCCCTTCCTCGCCCTCCCAGCCCTCCCGGCTCCCCCTCCTTCCCCCGGCTCAGCCAATTAGGCCCCTGACACCTGGAGCCGATGACAAACTGTTTCTGTCACTTGCTCTCTGTCTTTCATTAGGGGGCCGCCGAGGAGGGGGGGCGGGAGGGGAGGGGGAGGAGATGGGATCTTTCATGCTTAGTAAGGCCAAATACATTAATTACAAAACGGCCATTTGCCGCGTGAAAGTGTGCTAATTAAATTTATGCAATCATTATCTTTAAATAGTCATATCTTTCCCGGCGATCGGCCCCTTCCTTCCCCAGCCCCGCCGCCGCTCTTGGCAGCCGCACTAATCCCTCGGCCGCCATTATCGCGCCATCAGCCGGTCCCCGGATCCCCCCCGCACCCGCCTGCTCCCGTGCCCGCCAGGGGCCAGGAGCCCTCGGACCCAGCCTGGCACGAACGCTTCAGATGGGGCCAACCCAGGATGCTCCCGGGAAGGGGGACCAAACCCAGGCCCCCCGCCAGTATTTCCAGATATTTCTAGATGCTTCCAGATATTTGGAGATTGACATCTTGTAGACCAAGTATTGGAAGTGTGTGTGTGTGTGTGTGTGAGAGAGAAAGAGAGAGAGAGAGAGAGAGAGAGAGAGAGAGAGAGAGAGAGAGAGAGGGAGAGAGGGAGAGAGAGACTTTAGCTCTGGGGACAATGAGTGGGAAGTCATCCTGCCTAGCCCCTCACTTCCTCACGGTCTTTAGCTGCAGCTCCCGGGGACCCCTGCGGTGGAGGAGGCTCTGAGATTCACTGAGACGAGGGGCGGCTGTGAGTGTGCCACGGGTCCCTCCTTTATTCTTCTCACTCAACCAGCTCTGTGCCCGCCCTGTACTGGGGATGCACAGACAGATGCTCTCATTCCCTCAGTAATTCACTCAGCAGGTGTTGGTGGGCCACCTACTATGTGCCAGGTGCTAGGCCACCGGTCAGCCCCCGGGGCTCCTGGCTAGATCCCGGTCAGGGTCAGTCTGTGTTTCTCCGGATGAGGTGCAAACCCCAGACTTGACAGTGTTTTTTGGCTTCGCCTGTCAGTCTCTGCCTCCACACACTAGGCTGTTCTTACCGGAGTGCTAGCTGAATCCTTTCCCTGCAGAAATCCCTCTCCAGTGGATGGGCCTCAGTTTCCTCTTCTATGGGACACAGCCAGCCCCACGAGCCTGTTCGGGTCTGGCCTGTGGGGCTCCCATGTGGAGGAAGAGGTGAACTTCCAGGTGCGGGGCGGGGAGCCCGTCTGGTGAGAGATGGCAGTCAGTGACCAGGTGCTGCCCAGGAACCCTCTGACCTTCTGAGGGCCCAGGCCCCAGCGTGTGCCCTCGGTGAGGTCACCCGGAGGGACCGACAGGACACGAGGCCACATACATGAAGTGTGCACACATGCATGCATAACAATACTCACACATGATCACCGCACACGGACACAATGTCACACACAGTATTTATACACATGCACACAGACTCACAAGCACACATACAAACTTCACAGATAGAATACACACACACTCTCATGTGCATATGCATGCATGCACACATACACTCATCTCTCCCACGCATGATATTTCCACAGGCACACACACAGTACACACACACATACACATACACACACACACACACACACACACGAGTTAGAAATGACCCAGAGCCGTCTGTGGCAGTGAAAACCACAGCCTGGGCAGGTGTGAGGGCAAGAAGTGAGAGGTCCAATGTCCTTGCCCCAGTGCTGCCAGACAAACCCTAGGGAATTCTGGGTGCGCCTCGGTTTCCTCATCTGAAAAACGGACTAACGGTGCTTCGGAGTCACATGGCTTACAGGGAAATGCTCTGGAAATGAAGGTGTGTGCTGGTGCCAGAGAAGGCCAGCAGGCAGACTCTGAAGAGCCTTCCTAGGAGGCTGGGTGGGGACAAAGGAGGGGGAACGAGAGTCAGGGGCTGAGGTTGGGGGGGCAGTTTGCTGGCCTGCACCTGGGCAGCAGCTCTCCTGGGGGGTTGAGGGCTGCTGTACGGGATGTGAGCAGTGGAGGGGTGAGGGGAGAGGGCCATGAGCAGAGAGAGGGAAGGGAGAGGTGGGGGGAGGCAGGGAGACCTGCAGGAAATCTTGTTTGGAAGCTCAAAGTCAGCACCCGAAACCCATTACCGCTGTCCGCAGGAGGCAGGCAGAGCGGAGGGGGCCCAGATCCTCTTAGTGGAGAATCGAGCAGAGAGAGGGGGAGCGGGTGGTCGGCTGCCCGGGTGGGTGATTTCTTGCTTGCGCTAATCCCGGTGCGGAGCTGGGACAGGCAGCAGAGCGGGGAGGGGTATTTGTGGGAGGTGTGTGGGGCGTCCGTGGGGAGCTGGAGGAGGGGGCAGAGCGGCACAGGCTCGCCTTAGTGAGCTGGCGTCACGGAGCTGTGAGGCTGCGGGGCACACAGATGTGTGTGCGACCCCGCCCATCTGTGCATCCGTGAAGTGTGTGGATGGCATGCAACACAGCGGTGTGTGTGTGTGTGTGTGTGTGTGTGTGTGTGTGCTGTTTTCATGTGTATCCCTTTTCTTGTGTTCATGTGCATTCTGGTCTGAGTGTCTGTATGTATTCTGCATGTGTGCTCGTGTCTCCACCCATGGGTGTGGATGTGCAGTGGGG
The DNA here is from genome assembly GCA_004026805.1 of Lasiurus borealis. Lineage (NCBI taxonomy): Eukaryota > Metazoa > Chordata > Mammalia > Chiroptera > Vespertilionidae > Lasiurus > Lasiurus borealis. The sequence continues at coordinate 2,338 of PVJN01044762.1, read as the reverse complement.
TTGTGTGTGTGGCAGTAACAGCGCTGATGTGAGAGCGGTGGTCCTTAAACTCTGCTGCACATTAGAGTGAAATGAAGTGAACTTTAAAAATGTCTGGTGCCCAGACGAAACCGGTTTGGCTCAGGGGATAGAGCATCGGCCTGAGGACTGAAAAGTCCCAGGTTCAATTCCGGTCAAGGGCATGTACCTTGGTTGCACAGTGGGGGGTGTGCAGGAGGCAGCTAATCGATGTCTCTCTCTCATAGATGTTTCCAACCTCTATCTCTCTCCCTTCCTCTCTGTAAAAAAATCAATAAAATATATTTTTTAAAAATGTCTGGTGCCCAGACCCCTTCCTTAGATCAGTTAATCCTAATCTCTAAGGGGTGAGGTCTGGGCACCAGCATTTTGAAAGACCCTTCAAGGGATTCCCACAGGGTAGTGCAATGAGGAAAGCAGTGACTACACTGACAAACCCCTGAGCAGCCCTTCCCCTCTTCTCAGCCCTTCGCTGGCCCTGGCGTCCATTGGACAGAGAGGTGGGCTCCAGGCCCTTAGGGACCAGAGTGAGTGGTGAGCTGGGCCGTCCCAGCCGGGGACACTCTGGGTACAATCAAGACATATTTCACTCAGTCCAGACAAACACTGCTTACCCTTCCTGGCAAGTGGCGCCCTTGCCCTCTCTCCATGGGCTGCCCCCTCGCCGCCCCCGTGGAAGTCGAGGGGATGGATGAGAAAGTGGGCCAGGGCTGCTCTCAGAGGTGAGGCTTAGAGAGGAATGTGCTCCCCGCACCATGCCAGCAGGTCCTCCTGGAGCCAAGCCTGAGACTGGTGGGGAGCGGGGGGGGGGGGGGGGGGGGGGGGGGGGGTGGGGTGGAGGTGACAGTAGTGGGCAGGGATCTGCTCAGCTGCCAGGATTCTGTGGTGACACCCTCCCCAGGTGCAAGTCACTGCCCTTCTGGAACCTTAGTTTCCCGTCTGAAAACATGGCAATCGCCAGGGCGCCTCCCACGCGTGCTCTGGGTGTGCGCGTACCAACGTGTGTGCATGCCAATGTGTGTGCGTACCAATGTGTGCGTGTACCAACGTGACGCGTATCCATGTGTGCTCTTATCAATGTGTGCGCGTACCAATCTGTGTGCATACCAATCTGTGCTCTTATCAATATGTGCGCATATCCATGTGTGCGCACATGTGACATGTACTGGTGAGTTTGAGCAAAGTAGCTGTGAAGGGTTTTCATGCTGGCTTATTGGGGTTTTGATGAAAGCTGTTTGGCCATCAGACGAGGTGCTTTTGAGCCGTCCCTGCTTCCTGGATTCAGGCGCAGGTCCCTGGGGGGGGTGCGGCGTGGGCTGCCCTGTGGGTGTGCGAGCTCTGACCCTCGCTAGCTCTTGACTAGAGACTTCACAGATCCACCCTCAGGGTCCCCTGCCGTTGGATGCCACCCCCTCACGGTAGATGAGTGTAGTCAGGCCAGAGAAGGGCTGTGGCTTGTCCAAAAGACACACACCTGGGCCCCTTTCCCGAGAGAGCACAGTTTCCCTGGAGACAGAGTAATCCTCCAGTCAGAAAGCACCCACTGTGTGCCAGGCCCCGTGAGGAAAAATGAGTGAAAACAACATGGTCCCCAACAGAGGCCAGTCCCCCGAGTCTGTCCTCAAGTGGCCAGGTCTCCCCGAAGCCAGGTCCCTCCTGAAGCAGGTGGGAGAAGAGGGGGAGAGCTTGCATTTACTGAGAATCAGTGCCAGGTACTGACTTCACGTCATCCTTACAGTAACCCCACGGGTACTGTAACCAATCCCATTATACAGATGAGAACACTGAGGCTCAGGCGGTTAAAGAAATGGCCCAGGGTCGCAGCTAGTCAGCAGCAGAGCAAGGATGCTCATGCTGACACCCTGGCCCCTGGTGCTTCAGGGAAGCCCCGCAGAACCCCGATTGGCAGGTGCCCTCGGTGAAATCGAGGTCCCATCCTCTTCTGGCCTTGCAGAGGCGGGGCTGCTGACCTGCCTGCTGTGTGAGCGGTCCTGGGCCTCATCCCAGCCCAGCTCCTCTCCAGGTCCAATGTCCTGACCTCGCCGGTCTCATCCCTGCCCCTCCCTCTCCCCTCTGCTTCCCGCTGAGGCCCCCGCTCATCCACCCGAACCGGCCGCAGAGCCCGGCGATGGCGATCACCCCTTCTAATTGCAGCCTCGCTCCCAAAGCCACGTCCGGTTATCACAGAGGGTGCAGATCTCACGGCTCAGCCTCCTCGGTCCCAGGCCCTGCGGGCCAGCTCAGGAACGGAGGGAATTAATTACATTTTTCCCATCCCCTTCTTTTAAAGTAGGGGAGCGCCAGCCAGTCCCGGGGGAGG
>PVJN01044761.1:0-17190 GCA_004026805.1 Lasiurus borealis | reverse complement strand
AGGCAATGGAGGCCAGGACACCGATGGAAAACGGCAGGGGCAGTGGAGAGAAATTGATTTAAGGGCTAGACGGGAGCAAGCATGGGGGCCTATTAGCTGGGGATGGGGTTGGGGTATGGGGCTGTTTGATACAGAATACTTACTTGTGTGTGGAGGGGCAAGGACCAGACTGGGTTCCCCCCATAAGGAGTCGAATTAAGGTCAGGGTGACCTCAGGCCTGGAGGCAGTAAAACCAGGAACTGGTGGGTTTCGTACACAAACACCAGGTACCTGAGGCACACCCAGGGTCTGACAAAGGACCCCTAAGAAGGACATCTGCATTCCAAGCTGCTTGCTTATTCAGAGTTTAGATAAAGAGTAATGCTTAGCCAATTAAAGTTAGCCAAGTCCTCCTGTGCTGAGGATAAAAGGCATTTGCTGTGGAAGTTCAGGGCTCTCGTGCTTCCCTGCTGTGTCAGTGGAACCGGGAGTCCGGATTTGAGTTCGTAATAAAGGCTTCCTAAATTTTCCAACTGGCTGTCTGGTGGTCGTCATTCGCGTGTGTGGTTGCGAGTGAAGGAGGAGAAAGGCAATGGGTTTAGGGAAGGTCTGGACCTGAGGCCAGGAGGAGGAAGTCCAACAGCCCATGGCCTCTCCTCCTTCCTGCCCCCAGCTGGCACATCAGGCGTATAAATGGTCTGGGAAGAAGCTGTTCATAGGGGTGACCCCCGCCTTGGCTGCTTGGAGGAGAGGAGACTGGCTGCCCTCCATTCTGCTTCCCTAGATACAACAGAGGCTGCCAGCTTCCAGCTTCCTGGGAACACCTCAACATCGCCCTTTCCCTGCCCGGTGTCACCACTCCCTATGCCTCCTGAAGAGCATAAGAAACACAAACTCATGTTGCTTTCTCTGATCAAGTAAAATGAATAACCCATGTCTATGTTCCTATCTTATCTCGGGGCTCATTTCTGGCCCGAACATCAGTTCGCTTCTGTACTTCCCCTTACGAGCAGAAAAGGCAGGAGAAACAAATGTAAACAAATAAAGCTGCACCCCTGGTTAAAGGTCAAGTTATATAACTCTCTTCGAGCTATAAAAAAATGCTATGTAAATAGCAGTTACCTGCGTTTTTAAACCTGCCAGTTGCATGATCTCACCGATACGGAGCAAGTCGGACACACTTCTTCCCTGTGCCTGGGTGAGGATTTCGTAACATGTTCAGCCTTCCCCACGTGTCCACGGGTGCGCTCATCCGCAGCTGACAGAGGAGACGGAGGGCACACGGTGGACTTAGTCAGCTGAGCCCTCACCAAGCGGGGGCAGCGTGGGGCTACGGCTCCAGTGTCCGTCCCAATTCCACGTGGTCACCAGCCTGCTCTTCCCCAGCAGGGCGTAGTCTGCACCCACACAGAATGCCGGAGCTTTCCATCTCTTTCCGAGAGCCATTGTGAATTTTAATCCTCAAACAACAGAGCCAAAGCCTGGGTTCAAAACCAGGGCTCCAGCCCAGCTCTCTCACCAACCCAAGTGGCTGAGGCACCCAACTCCCCGAGAGCATTTGTCCTGGGGAACAGTTCCCTAAGGCCCTGAGGCAGGGCAGCCTGAGGTTCACCCTCAGAGCCAGAAGCATTGGTATCCTGTAGCTTTCCTCCTAAAGTTACGGGGGGAGAGAATACCTCAAATAAAGGCTAACGTGAAGGAGGCAGGGTTCTACCGAAACCCTGCAACGATGTGCCATTTAACCCTCCCGGCTCTATGAGGTGGGTATTATTTATTAGTACTTCCAATTCATACAAGAGAAACTCAGACGCAGAGAGGTTATAAAAGATCCAAGGTTACACAGGTAGGTGGTGAGGGAACCAACCACACTCAGGACTGCTCCCTCACCTATGTTTGCTCTGGCAGATAATCAATTGGCTCACTTTTCCTCACCACCTGCCTATGTGTCCAGGGAGCTAGCAGAGGGAACCTGCACCCACACATCTGAATCTGAGAGTTCTCTCTGAAAGGATCCAATCAACCAATAATCAGGCATTTACAAAACATCCTGTCTCTAAAATTCCTTCTTTCAACCGAACAAGGCATTGCACTTACAGCCCTCCTCTGTTCTAGCTTTCTTATCATCGAGGGGTACAGGGGAAGGTGTTCGGAATCAGTCCCCTCATGGCGTGCCACTTTGGCACAGGAATTATTTTCAGCTGAAGGTAACTGAGACCCTTTTACCTCTTCTTTCAAGATTTTAAATTGGGGACCTTGCCCATATAATAAGAGTTATTATCAGAAACTAGAGGCTCAATGCATGAATTCTTGCAACAGTGGGGACCCTCGGCCTGGCCTGGGGCATTGGGCTGAAAATTGCTCTCCAACATCCCCTGAGGGGTCCCGGATTGCAAGAGGGCACAGGCCGGGCTGAGGGACCCCACCAGCACACGATTGAGGTGGGGAAAGATGTGGGAAATTGGCTTGCTGGGGAGGGACCACGGGAGGACTCTAGGGCATGTCTGGCCTGTCAGTCCCAATTGGCCGGACCCCAGCAGCAAGCTAACCTAACCTACCAGTCGGAGCATCTGGCCCCTGGTGGTCAGTGCTTGTCATAGTGACCGGTCGACCAGTCAACTGCCCCCTGGTGGTCAGAGTGGTTGAGTGGCCTTAGCATATTATTAGTATATTCTGCTTTGATTAGTTGAATGGCTGATCAGTTGCCTGGACACTTAGCATATTAGGCTTTTATCATATAGCAGTGGTTCTCAACCTTTCTCATGTCTTTCTCATGCTGTGACCCACAGGTTGAAAACTGCTAGCGGAGTCACCTAAGACCATAGGAAAACACAGATATTTACATTACGATTCATAACAGTAGCAAAATTACAGTTATGAAGTAGTAACGAAAATAACTTTATGGTTGAGGGTCTTCACAACATAAGGAACTCTATTAAAGGGTCGCGACATTAGAAAGGTTGAGAACCACTGTTATATATAGGATAACATTTTATGAGCTATCTAGAGGGCAGCGGGAACTTCTAATTACTGAACATCAGTTCTTATCATCCTATTAATGGTCTTTATCCCCCACTCAAGCCCCAAGGAACCTTACCTCATTCTTCGCTAAGGATTCCATTTATACCTCATTTTCCCTTCCTGTCTGAACCGCTCATGGATGCGGGGTTCCTGTGTTTATGTATGAATTAAATTTGGTTATTTTTCTGACAATCAGACTCATATAGATTTTATTAGACCAGCTAAAAGGACCTTGAAGGATAAAGTTTCTTTCTCTACCACAAGGTACATACCACAAGGTACGTATATACATGACCGTTTCAGTGACCAATTCCCCAAAACAGCCCGTGACATTTCCTCAAAAGCACTCCACAAGGTCCCATCTGTGGTGTTTCCTCTTCCCTTTCTGTAAGGAAAGACCATATTCCTCTGAAGGAATATGGGCAAGATATTCCCAGCTGTGAGCACCCGGATTCAGGGGAAGGAGACAAAGATATAAACAGAAGCTTCAATGGTCACGGAATTCCAGATACACACAGATGTGAGAGCATCTGTCCCATGACCCTTAAGCAAAAGTTTCAAAATGAGGAAATTAGGCCACCCTTGAACTTGCATCACAGAAAGGTCTCAAAGGCCAGACTACGGGCACCTCCGTTCCTCCCTCCCTGAAGAGAGTTCAGACAGGACTATGCCTAAGCAGTGTCTAAGAACTGTCATTAGCCAGAGAGGGTTGGGCAGAGAAGAAAGAGAGAGGAGCACCTTCCCAAGTCCTGGGAACCCTCAAAGCAGTAACAGAGAGCCATTTGGATCCAATATCAGGCTGCTTAAAGAAAGAGGGCTCCTTCCCCCTCCTCCACTCCCCGCCCCCCCACCTCGACACCCTAGGGAAGTCCATATGTGCACAAGGGTCCTCTTCCCACTCACAAAGTCAGTTTGGGACTTTGGAGGCAGCTGGCTCACACATGCTCTCCATGTTCGCTGTGTTGCAGGGTTTGTAAGTCTCAGGGTAAATGATGAGTAAAGCTAATGGGGTGTGAGGAAAATCATGATTTACCTTGTATTTTTCTCTGACACGGAAGCTATGCTGAGTGAACACAGGGCTCCTCGTTCCATCAAAGGAATATGATCTTCCCCTTTTTTCTTGGGAAAAGAGCCTCTCATTCTATCTTTTGTAATTCCATTTTGGATAGGTACACCTGTAGAAAGCTCTCTTACTGTTAAGAGAAACAACAGTTTACGTGCCATTGTCTTCAGTCTCGAGGACGGGAGACACTTTAGGGAGTGGTGGAGACCGGGGGACCTGGCGTGCAATGGCCTGCTCTAGAGAGGAGGCTGCTCAGCCCTGCCTTCAGGAATTCTTAAAGGCAGATTGTTTGGAACTTCCCAGTTTTCAGTGTTGGTTCAGTTTCCTTTGTAATCCTGTGCTGGCCTGATGAGACGTTTCTGTTGGATGGATGTGACCCATGTCTCCACTTTGTAACCAGGATGTGGTAACTGTGTGCAGTCGAATGTGGTAAAAAAAAAAAGCTTGCCTAGACGAACTAACCAAATCTTGGTTGTGTAGCTTCACTGTCTGCTGAAGGTAGTTTGGCTAGAAACTCTTAAGATCCCACAGGTTTGAATTTAAACCCTGGCTCTATTTCCACTCGTGAATTATTAGCCTCTCTTACCTACAATTCCATCTGCAAAACGGGTTGATAATACCCAACTTTGAGATATTTGTGAGAATTAAAAATGTGTGTGAGAAGACAACTAAGACAAACTTAATTCCCCCGTTAAAGAAGTGACCTGGCAAGTCTTACTTAGTGTCTGTAGATTTCAACGTTCTCATCTGTTAAAAACGAAAATAATCCTCATGGGATGGGATGAAATGACGTAGATGACAGCAGTGTTTATCTATTAGAAGAGGTATTGACTCGATGGCTAACACCCCTTCCTCTCATTTCTAAACCAACAAAGCAGTAATCTGCCCTTCAAGTATGTTTACACTGAGTGGACAGATTATTATTATAATCATAATAATCATAATAATCTGGCCACTCAGTGTGTGTGGGTGTGTATGTGTGGTGTGTGTGTATTAGAGGCCCAGTGCATGAATTTGTGCCCGGGTGGGGTTCAGCCAGGATGGCCAGGGGGAGGGGACATGGGCGAATGGCCGGCCTGCCTGCTGGTCAAACCCCTGGTCAAAGGGACAATTTGCATATTAGGCTTTTATTATAGAGGCTATACACTGAGTGGCCAGATTATTATGCGGTCAGAGATCATAACAATCTGGTCACTCGGTGTATACCCTTAAACAACTGTATGGAAAAGATAGTGTCACATGTGTGGTAATTCCTTAAGAGGGTAACCAGCAATCTGCTCCCCCGTGCCCAATTCCACCACCTCACACAGAGGACGGTAAACATTGTTAGGACACCACCTGCTCACTTAAGGGCCAGGACAGTTCATTTTCTCTCTCCATAACTCTTTTTCTGGAGAACTGATGCAGAAAATAAAGTCCCCTAACAGCTTCATCTTCCTTTTTAGTCACACAAAGAAAACTAAACCACAAGCCAATTTTCACTTAGGGTACCATCATGAGTTCACTATGGCATTTTCCAACTGTAAGGGGACAATTGTTGACTCTCGTTTCCCCATACATTTCAAGGAAACTGAAACGCAGTTTGGCATTTCCTCAACTGAATTCTTAAAGCATCTTTACGACCTCTTTTACACTAGCAAATCTGCACACTAGGCAAGGTATAGGCTGAGGGGATTCATCTAACTCCAACTTTCAACTATCACAGACAACATTTACTTAGCTTGTTTTCTCTTAAAAACAGAGGCATTAAAATCAGTTCCACTGAAACTACTAAGGGGAAATGTGGGTTTATCTTTGAGGAGTATGTCACCCCTCCCTCAACTGAACTTAGCATCTCCCTCCAACAATCATCACTTTGTCAAATTACTAATGAAGCATGACAGAATGAGGAGAAATTACATGATAAATCCAGAGAGGGGCAGAAAAACAAGAAAGTTGGATGGCTATAATACAGATATTACTCTCCACATCCCTCTTCTTCAAAACCGGGTGCCTGGAAAGGAAATTAATCTCACAGAGTATTCTAGGAATCAGTTCTTTCCTAATACAGTAGTTACACATCACAATGCCAGAAGCAAACAAGATCAGGGCATTAGAAAGACAACACACACCCAGATAAGATCTTTTTCAGGTAAGAAGATCCACTTAACCTTGTGATTTGTTTTATAATGCACATTTCTGACTAATTATACAATGCTTCCAGAGGTGAACACAGATTTCAAGTGTATCTGGGTGTGTTCACTCCTCTTAACTCTGAACTCTGTTTTTCACGTGCATAACTTGGGAAGAACTTGGGCAGTTTGGAAAAATTGCTAACACATTTTATCCAACCTGTCCCTTTTGCAGACAACTCAGGCCCCAAGCTTGCTAATACGCTTTGTATAAAAAAAAGCTGACCCAGCATCCACCTGCATCAACTTGATCCGCCTGCTCTGTCACACTCAGCAAACACCCTATGCCTTCTGAACAAAATAAAGCAACACCCAGGAGAGAGAGAAAAAGAGGACTTTCTATGGGTCTACAGAGGCAGCCGCTACACCCAGTTTACGAAAAAGTGAGGGTCTGGGGAAGGCCTGGAATCTAGACTCACTTAGCGGTTCACTTCCAAACCTGGTTTCCGTACAAAAAGCTTCACGGGTGGTGGAGGCGCTGGCAGTGGTGGTGCTGATGATGGCAGTGGTGGCACTTACTTTTAAAGGAAAATGCCAAACATATAAAAGTAGACACACCATTTGTAAAGAATCCCGTACCCCGGGGGGGGGGGGGTCCCCTCATCCAGCCTTTCATCTCCTTCCCCATCACGTTTCCACTAGCCGAGCCCCTCCAAACTGGGTTATTTTGGAGCAAATACATTAATTCCAATGTCAGTATTTATTTCTAAAAGACAAGGATATTTTTTAAAACACACACACACACCTAATTATGATACCATGACCTAAAGTAACTAAACAAAACTAATATCCTTTAATGCTACCCAATCACCAGGACAAATGTCCTCCATAGGCTCAATTTTTTTAAAAAAAAACGTGTTTTTTTTTAAGAAAAAGAATCAAACCAGGATCCAAGTCTCCTACATTGCATTGCCCTGTTATGGCCCTCGGTTTTCCCAGCAGGTTCCCCACCCTGTGACTTTCAGGGCAGCCAGGCTGACCCCCCATCCCGTCCCCCTGGCAAGTCTCAGTGCCTCTGCATCAGCCCTTTTCCTCTTTAGAGAAGTTTCCCAAGAAAAGCCACCCACAACCACAACCGAAAGAGTTTCACCCGAAGCCACCAGCGGCGCTGAGAACCACGCACCCACTCACCCGTCTCTCGCCCCCGTGATCTGCGTGGGTTTCTCTCTGGGGCGTGGGCTGACCGGGTCCCCGCGGCACCCGCAGGGCGAGGCGAGCGCGTCCCTCCCGGGTCCTCCCCCGGGCGCCTCGGCCGAGAGCGGGGCGGGCCCGGCCGCCACCGACCGACGCCGCCGGCCCAGGTGGGACCCGGCGCTCCCGCCGCCGGCGACTTCCGGAGGGAGGGAGGGAGGCCCAGGTCATCTGCGGAGACACCTGGAACCGGCCCACGGAGGACGCCGCCGGCGCGCCACCCTCTCCAACAACAACCAACAGCCCCACGTCCCTCCCCGCGCCCCGAGGCCGGGAGGAGGCGCCACGTCCGCCCCCAACGCATCCACGTGCGCGCGCGGGCGCATCACGGAGCGGACCCCTCGGCGGCCGGGAGGGAGCGGGACAAGGACACGCACCTACTCCTGCCACCGGCCCGTGTCTGACACAGAGGCGCGGCCTCCCGGGTCCCCGCACCCCGACAGCCAGCGCCGGGTGCCGGGCGCCACTGGAACCCCCGCGCCCAGGCGGCCCTGCCCGGGTCCGGGGCTCCCAGCCAAGGCGCGCCCCGCAGCGGGACCCTCCGCTGTTGGAGCGACACCCCAGCGCGGAGACCCCTGGAAGGGACATCGCCCTCCCCGTCGCGCAGGGCGCCCCCGTTGGGAAGCCGCGAGCGGCGCCGGGGCCGCCAACCTCCCCCCCCCGCCGGCCCCGCACTCACCCCCGGGGGCTCCCGCTCCGCGTCCCGGCGCGCCGGGCGCCCGACCCGTTCGACGCACGAGACGAGCCCGCCTGGGCACCTGCCCGGCTCCGTCCCAGGGGCCCCCGCAGCAGAGAGACTGGAGCCGGCGGGCCCCGCCCGCGCGCGCTTCCGAAACGAGGGGTGACAGTGGCGAGACCGGCGCCCCGGACCCCGCGGCGACCCCTGCCGCCTCGCGGCCGCTCCGACCAGGAAGTCGGGTGGGGCGCCGGGAGCCTTCGGGAGCGCACGCCCGCCCGCCCCGTCGCGACCCCGGCGGGAGGTGGGCCGGAGGGCGCCGCCTGCCGGCGGGGCGGCGAGAACCCACGAGAGCCGCCGGTGCGGGCTCCCCACGGGGAGGAGCCGCGTCCAGGCTGCAGAGGGGACACCCCCGCGGCGATGCCCCTGCGCCCCGGGACACACTGTCCTGTCTCCAGATGGAGGCGGGTATAAAAAGGGTAACAGAACTTGACACGTGTATGCCCCTAAGCAGCCGCCGGTAGTGCTCTATGAATTCCCATTTTTAAATAAAAAAAAATCTGCAAATAGTACTTTTACAAAGAGCACACTTACACCGCGTTGTCTTTTGGAGCCAGCGGTGCTAATTTGATATTTAACAAAACGCTTGTTGGGCACCTAGGACTTGCCATTTAAACTTTTAAAATATCCCTCACCGTTTTTGCTCAGTGGTTAGGACTGACGGGTCCGTCCTGAAGGGTCGGTGGTTCCATTCTGGCCAAGGGCTGGGTCTACACCACCCCATGCCCTGTCTGGGCACGTGTGGGAGGCAACCAATTCATATGTCTCTTACAGGGATGGATCTCCCCCCCTCCCTTCCACTCTCTCTAAAAATCAATGGAGCCCGGCTGGCATAGCTCAGGGGTTGAGCATCTACCAATGATCCAGGAGACCATGGTTGGATTCTAGGCAAGAGCACATGCCCAGCTGAAAGCGGTTTGGCTCAGTGGATAGAGCGTTGGCCTGTGGACTGAGGGATCCCGGGTTCGATTTTGGTCAAGTGCATGTATCCTGGTTGCGGGCACATCCCCAGTAGGGGGCGTGCAGGAGGCAGCTGATCGATGTGTGTCTCTCATCGATGTTTCTGACTCTCTATCTCTTTCCCTTCCTCTCTGTGAAAAAATCAAAAAAAGCACATGCCCAGGTGGTGGGCTCCATCCCCAGTGCGGGCTGTGCAGGAGGCAGCCTATCAATGATGCTCTCTCATCATTGATGTTTCCATCTCTCTCCATCTCCCTTCCTCTCTAAAATCCATAAAAATATATTAAAAACAATAATAATTAAAATCAGTGGGGAAAAAAATCCTCAGGTGAGGATTAACAAGCAAAGAAAAGTAGTAAACATTTAAAACAGGGCAATTGCCTCCTCCTCTTTTATCCATAGAGCTTTGAACAAGGAGAGTGGCCTGGGCCTTCCTTAACCACCCACAGAGCAGGGACTGACTGGCTTGCAAGGGACTTGGTGAAGGCTTGCGGAGGGGTGAGAACTGAGACAGAAGTGTGGGCTGCTAGGGGAACTGAGATAGGGCATGACCCGACCTGGAGAGGTCAGAGAGGAGTTCTAGAAGGGTGAAGTGAGAGCGGAAGGACTTGCAGGATTCACCAGGATGTGAGGTGTTTCCTCCAAGAGTCCACCTTGTGGGGGAAGGAGAAGCAGAAAGCTGGGCAGAGAAGGGACGTTCTGACAGCAGAAGGGCAGGTAAGTGAGTCTAGCTGAAGAGAGGGTGTGAGCTGGGTTAGAGCAGGGGCCACAGGGGCCCGATCTCACTCCTGTCAAAACTAACAGCTGCCATTTGTGGAATGTCTAGTGTCAGGCAGGAGCGGGACGTGCCCCACGCCAACCTAGGCTCACACCAACCCTGCAAGGTAGGGCTATTACTCCCTTTACAGAAAAGGAAAACAAGGACTAGAAAGCTGAGGTGCCTGCTTGTGACAGACAGCACTGGGAGGAGGTGTCTCTGAGGGAACACGGGTTTATACGGTTTCAAAACATTCTCTCTTAAGGCCTCTTTCCAGGCCAGTCCAGAAGGCTGAATTGGTCTTCAGATGTTCCCAGCATCCCCCAGTATCTCCAAATGCCTCTCTCTCCCTCCCCCATTTCCGAAGCCCCTGTCACCCTGTCTTCACACCCCCTCCTATCTAGAAAAGTATATGGCTGTGCACAACACACTCCTTCCCAAGGGGAACCCTGTCTCGGGGGCTGGTGGAGGAACTGTGGCCGAACCTCTGGTTGTTCCTCAATATCCATTCTCTCCTTCCATAATAATAGAATTGAAGCTGAGCCCAGGGCTGTTTAGAACCAAGGCTGCATTTCTCTGACTCCCTTGCAGCAAAATTCATCAACAGGGGTGCCCCTTGTCCCTAGACACCACTAACTCCAGAAGTACTTTCGAGGCAGCTGCTCCCTCCCCACATCCTCCGTCTGTCAGATATTTCTCAGGTGAGGACTAACAAAGAAAAGTGGTAAACATTTAAAATAGGACCGGACAGACATCACTTACCACCACCTCAATAGCCATTCTGCCTTCTTGTTTGTAAGAGACTTCCTTTGTTCAGGAAGGCAACGTGCAGCACTGAAATGCTCACCTTCTCAAATGCCCCGTGGGAAAGTCACATGACTCCATTCTGGCCAATGAGATTTAGTGGAAAGTGGCCTAGAGGGTCTTGAGAAGGTTCTGGCAGAGGCCACCTCTCTTATTTATTTATTTATTTATTTATTTATTTATTTATTTATTTATCTATCTATCTATCTATTTATTTATTTGATGTCTTCTGGCAGTGCGGTTGCTGTGAGGTTAGAGGGGGAGCAGCCGTTTTGTGACCACAGTGCAACCCTACAGAGAAAAGGAGGAACAAGGCCTGCTGCAAACTTCCTAGCTTTAGACTTCTTACTACCTGAGAAAAACAACCTCCTTACTTGTTTAAAGCATCTTGGTTAGGGTGTGTTATAAGCAATTGAATGCAATCCTAAAGGATACACTATTCTTTCCAACGAAAGGCCTCAAAAATCAATCTAGCCAACCTTACCCAATACAGAGTGTTATAGCAGAAAGAGGGTGGGTTTTGGTCTGAGACAATCCAAGGCAGAGTTTCAGCTCTTTTTTTTTTTTTTTAGCTAATGACCTTGGGCAAATTTGTGAAATTAGATTATGTATTATAAAATTAAAAAGTTGTCAAAAAAACATAAGGCACAGTGCCTGGTATGTGCTGAGTAATTAAGAAATGATCATTGTGCTCATTCTCATCTAACAGTGTTTGGCCTGGCCAATATGTAGATTCAGAATCATATATCACTTCCCAGTTTCACCCCTTAGACAAACCTTTCTGCCTATTCAGATCTTAAATGCTTTGTAACAGCAAAGTCAACTTTAAAGTTTCACTAAATATCACCACTCACCTAGGGTCTTATTCCTAGATTATATCTGCTCTATCAAAAGTGCTTATAGTGACCAATCATAAATTACACACTAGTTTACAGAGATAGGTGCATATTTCTGTTTGACTCTGTTTTTTAAATAAGAAACTCTAATTTCAATGCTGTTAGGTTTGTATTTTTAACCAAATAAGGTGATCTAAAAACATGCTTGTTTTGAAAGTACAACATATCACTCTATGCTGAAATTGAATAGCATTAAAAATTAATGTTATTTGCCTAGATTTTTAAAAACATATTTTTATTGATTTCAGAGAGCAAAGAGAGGGAAAGAGAGATAAACATTGATTGGCTGCCTCCTTCATGTCCTCTACTGGGAATCGAGCCTGCAACCCAGGCATATGCTCTTGACCAGAATTGAGCCTGGGATCCTTCAGTCTGCAGGCCCAGTGCTCTATCCACTGAGCAAAACTGGCTAGATATCTAATTTTAAAAAACAATACATGCTTTCAATCATTACAGGATTTTTTTATTTTAATAAATCTTTATTGTTCAGATTATTACAATTGTTCCTCTTTTCCCCCCCACATCTTCCCTCCACCTGGATCCCCCCCCACCCTTTCCCCTTACCTCCCCCTGCATTGACCTCATCCATAGGTGTATGATTTTTGTCCAGTCTCTCCCTGCACCTCCCTTACCTCTTTTCCCCTGAGAATTATCAGTCCACTCCCTTTCTATGCCCCTGATTCTATTATATTCACCAGTTTATTCTGTTCATCAGATTTTCAATTCACTTGATTTTTAGATTCACTTGTTGATAGATATGTATTTGTTGTTCATAATTTTTACCTTTACCATTTTCTTCTTCCTCTTCTTAAAGAATACCTTTCAGCATTTCATATAATACTGGTTTGGTGTTGATGAACTCCTTTAGTTTTTCTTATCTGTGAAGCTCTTTGTCTGCCCTTCAATTCTGAATGATAGCTTTTCTGGATAGAGTAATCTTGGTTGTAGTTCTTTCTATTCATCACTTTGATTATTTCTTGCCACTCCTGTCTGGCCTGCATAGTTTCTGTTAGAAATCAGCTGACAATCATATGGGTGTTCCCTTGTAGGTAATGAACTGTTTTTCTCTTGCTGCTTTTAATATTCTCTCTTTGTCTTTGGTTCTTGGTATTTTAATTATGTGTCTTGATGTGGTCCTCTTTGGATTCCTTTTATTTGGGGTTCTGTGCACTTCCTGGGCTTGCAAGTCTATTTCTTTTACCATGTGGGGAAAGTTTTCAGTCATTATATCTTCAAATAGGTTTTCAGTATCTTGCTCTCTTATTCTGGTACCCCCATAATTCTGATGTTGGTACACTTGAAGTTGTTCCAGAGGCTCCTTACACTATCTTCACATTTTTTAAATTCTTTTTTCTTTTTTCTTTTCCAGTGGAGTGTTTTCTGCATCTTTGTATTTCAAATCTTTGACTTGATTCTTGCCTTCCTCTAGTCTGCTGTTAGGTTTCTGTATAATAATTTTTATTTCAGTCAGTGTATGTTTAATTTCTAGTTGGTCCTTTTTTATCTCCTCTTGGGTCTTGCTAAATTTATCCATTTTTTTCTAGGAAATTCTTAAAAAACCTTATAACCGTGGTTTTGAACTCTATATCCAGTCGTTAGTTTTCCTCCAGTTCTTTCGTTTGTGATCTGTTCTTTTGTTTCTGCATATTTCGCTGTTTCCCTGAGTTGGTAGAGTAGCTTTGTGTGCCAGATGCCCTATGTGGCCCAGCACCTCCCCAGTTACCTGACACTCTTGGTGCACCCCTTTGTGAACTGTGTGTACAGTCTTGTTGTAGTTAATTCTTGATTGTTGTTAGTATCAGTGGGGGGAATTGACCTCCAAGCCAATTGGTTGTGAGGATCAGCTGTGTCTGCGCATTCGAGATTGCCTCCAGACCTCTGCCTTTCATGCACGCACATGAGCTTCTGGACCTCTGCCTTTCTGGTTCCCCTGAGTTTCCATGTACTCTAGGGACCCATATGAGTCTGGGTCCCCAGGGTTTCCCCCAAAACTGGAGTTCAGTGCGTTGGACCTGGATTTCAGTGCTGTTGTGAGGTTCTGTTTTCCTCTCGCTAGAGAAAGCCAGCTGCACAATCAGAGTCAGTGCACTTTTGCTCGCCCCCAGACCTCTGTCTTTCACTGCTCCCCTAAGTTTCCGTGCACTCCTTCCTTTTCACAACAGTCCAGACTCCCTATATGAGTCTCTCCTGGAGCTGAGGTTCAGTGCAGTCGGGATTTTCTGTCTCTCTCCCTCTAGACTCTAGAGGAAGCCAGCCAGACCCTCCTCTGGCTGTCCTCTCCATGAGCATGTCTCTGTACCTCAGCTTTTTACAGCTCCTCTGAGTCTCCATGAGTTCCTCTCTTTACTTCTAGTTGTAAAATTTTCACTCAGCCAGCTTTCCTGCAGTTCTGGATGATATCCTTTTTGTCTTTTAGTTGTAGTTTTGAAATTGTTGTGCAAGGCAAGCAGTTTAGGTGTTCACCTATGCCACCATCTTGGTTTCTCTCTCCATTACAGGAGTTTTTAATTTAAAAAAAAATGCTGTAATTTATTTAACCTTCCTTCTATTGATGGACATTTAAGTTATTTCTAGTTTCTCTCAATTACAAACCATATGCTTTGAACATCTTCATCTCCATAGTTTTGTCCATTCGTTAAAGCTGACCACTTCTCCCGACTGCCCTGCTCCACACTTGCTGTCTCCTCTTCTTGAAAATCTCTTATTCCAAATACCACATGACTTAGTTCTTCACTCCCTTCAGGTCTTTACTCACATAAAAGTCTTCCCCGACCGCTAATATCAAATCACGAAGAGCCAAATACATCCTGGTCCCCTTCCATGCTTTCTCCTTCCCCCTTAGCACTTTTCATCTTCCAACATACTGTGTCCTTTAAGTGTTTACCTTTTTTTACCGTCTGTTTTCCTCCTACCCTATCACCCCAGAATGTGAACTCCAAAAGAGTGTTTTTTCAGAGTGGGGATTTTTGCTTGTTTTTGTTAATGCAGTATCTCCAGCATCTAGCACAATGTGCAGTAAACACTTGGTGAATGAATGAAAGTATGTTTAAATATGTAAGTTCCTATAAGTACAATCTCTGGGGCACAGGAATTTATGTTTAATATTTTAACTAACTGCTAAATGCCCTTTTAAAAGGTTGAAACATGCCTACCATTGTGTGCGAGCATCAGTTTCCCCTCACATTCACTCACGTGGTCTTTCTTAAATTTTATTTGATAGGTTTCTTAGAGTCTCAATGATAAACAATGGAATCCACTGTGGATAATTTAAGGAAAAATAAATAAATAAGTGAATAAATAAGTAAGTAAGTATGTAAAGGGATGATCACGACTCTCTGACAGACCAGAGAGCCAGGTGCACCTCTGCAGACAGGAACAGTGCCCAAAACACAGCATGGTGGCTGCTGCAAGGAACGCCCACTACTGGTGCCTCTGGACCCAGATGCCCTGCTTGCCCTCCTAAACCACCTGATTGGCTGTTTACATTGACAGTGTCAACCTTGCAACTCATTCTGCTCTGTAATGATCATTCTTGCCATTGTTTACCTTAGTGTGATATTTAAAGGGACATTGCTCACTCACAATCAATCTAGGCAATGTCTTTCCCATTCTTGACTTCTTTATCCTGAGCTGTCTTTTGATTGTCTAGATTTTGCAAGCAACTTTTCTGAGGGTTGGTGGGTAGCCTGTTTTCTGAGTCATCTCTCCTCGTAGCTATCCTCTGTGATCATGGACTTGTCTTTTCTTTACCTCTGCCTTCTGCTTTTCCTCAAGCCCCTCTTCCAAGTCATTGATTCTTTTTGCAGACATATTTATACTTCCTGGGTGATGCCATTTTACTTTATTTTCTTCTCTGATTTCTGAGATATCCTTCTGAAGCTTATTAGCAATGAATCACAGGTTCTTGTTAAATTCTTTGAGAATGAAGTATTTTTTTAAGTATTCTTCTGTAATTGTCTCTCCTTTTTTTTAGTGGTGCTATGCATATGATTTAAGCTGCATTGTTTTTGTATTTGGTCTCTGTATGTAAACTGTTTTGTGTTTTGGGGTCTGCCTTTAGTTCAAAATCAATCAGGAGAGGGTCATCCGAGTGAGCTGGCAAAGTTTATAACTTCAAAATGAAAATGCTGCCTCAGCATGCTCTTTCCAATTATCAGTGTTCTTTTTCTGAGGGGAGTAATTTCTGTTCAGGCGAGCAGGTTGCCCAAGCAGGAGGTTGTTGTACGCAAATGCAATGAGTCACAAACAGGTGTTTGTCTCCTCATTTTGTGTTTAACTGTGCTTAATGGCCTCTGGTGAGTTCCTGAAAGCCAGTTTTGGTTTCCTTTCTTCTCTCTTCCACCGCTAAGCAACTTCATTGAGCTGGAAGCCAGACCCTAGAAGAAGAATAGCTTATGAATTCAGTTTTATCATCACTCTTCTCAGTTCCCACATTCCTTTCTGTCTGCCCACAATTCCGTTGTGGTTGGGTTTGTTTTTGTTTTTAATAGTTAACACTTATGGAGAGATTAATATGGGCTATGTTAACATGAGCTCTAAGTGTTGGGTATGTTTTACTTCCCTTAATCCTTACAACCAGTTCCTCATTTTATTTTATTTTTTAATATATTTTTTTATTTTTTGCAGAGAGGAAGGGAGAAGGATAGAGAGCTAAAAACATTGATGAGAGAGAGACATCGTTCAGCTGCCTCCTGCACACTCCCTATTGGGTATGTGCCCGAAACCAAGGTACTTGCCTTGATCAGAATCAAACCTGGGACCCTTGAGTCCACATACCGATGTACTATCCACTGAGCCAAACCAGTTAGAATACTCTCATTTTAGCACTGGCCAGTGTGGTTCAGTGGAAGGAGCGTTGGCCTGTGGACTGAAGGAAGGGTCCTGGGTTCAGTTCTGGTCAGGGGCACATGCCTGGGTTGTGAACTCGGTCCTCGGTGCAGGAGGCAGCCAATCAATGATACTCTCTCATCATTGATGTTTCTATCTCTCTCTTTCTCTCTGGGAAAAAGAAAAAGCCTCATTTTAAATATGAGGAACCAAAGGCAAAGAGAGATGGAATTACTGGCCCAAGCTACACAGTTTGTAAAGAACAGAAGCAGAAGTTGAGTCTAGAGAGCCACCGAGCTGTTGTAAGTCAGGAACAGCTAAGACCCTTTTTATTCACTATAACCTTGCTCACATTTCTTTATTGCCCGGGTTTTGGAGTTTGTAGTTATTTCCTTGTTTGTGTTACGGAGCGAGTCTCAAAAGATAGACCACCGAAACCAATTTGATCAAACAAGCAAATTTTATTACAGATTCGAATCTGGGCTCAAACCGTGACTGGCACAGCAGCCAGCAAAAGCCTTGGTGAGAGCCCCGATGGAGGGGCAGTCCCTCCTTTTATATCCCTCCCGACCTATGCTAGCCTGGCATTTTCTGATTGGCTCCTTGGTATCAGGGACACAGAGTTTTAGAGATGGAAATTTGAGCTTTATTATGGCTGGTTTTATAGCCCTATCGCAGGGATGAGCAAGCAAGCATTGTCTACAGAAGCGAATATTTGCGGTTAGCACAGCTGCCTGGAGGAGTTATCCTAAGAGCAGTGTAAAATTTTAACAGAGACATTTACTGG
>PVJN01044760.1:0-17190 GCA_004026805.1 Lasiurus borealis | reverse complement strand
CCACGACCCTTGCTGTATCTCTTATCTCCTGGCTCCTGAGAGGGGAAACAATAGCCTTACCCACTGGAATACATGGGGAGGTTATGGCCTGCTGAGGACATAGCCAGAGGCTGACTATGTGATTGAAACTACAGAAAGCCTGTAGGCAGAGGCAGATCTCTGGGTGTTTCCACTCTTATCTCCTGGCTCCTAACACCTACGAATTAGTATTTCAAGGGGAGAATAACCATACACAATACAATGTCAAAATAGTATTTGAGAAAAATGATTTTTCACTCCTCTAATTTCTCACTTAAGATTTAAGTAATATTGGTATAAATTGTTCAATTTAGAAACAGGGTTTTTCCCCCCTAGCCACTTTCTAGTTTTACTCTAAGTACAACTGAGATGAAATTCTGCCTAAATGTCTATTAAAAAAATAATGGGCAGATAGAAAGATCATTTTTAAAAGATGCAGGTGGAAATTCAGAGTCAGCTGTTTTAAAATTTATGAAGAGCAGCAGTAATTTAACTTGTGATAGGGACAATTTTATTCCCATTTTCACGAATGCTAATGTTCATTTTCAGTTATTACATTAATCTGACTCAATTATATTCTGTGGGCTGTGTTCAGCTGATTAATAATAGCAACAAACATTAAGTATGGTTTTGTGATCTGTGACACTATGCAGCTATTAACACCAAATAGAAAAGGGTTGAGAGAGTGTCCTTTTGACCCAAATGTAAGACCCATTAGGAACTAATGATAATAATATTCTAAAGTTAATGTCACTCATTTATTTGACAAATATTTACTGACTCTGTCCACAGAATCATGCTTAGGGAAGAGAAACTAACATTTATTGAGCACTTCAATCTATGCCAAGAACTGTGTTAGGCTTTGCTAAACTTTCCTTATTTCATCTTCAAGGCAACTACATGCGAATAGGTGTCATTACAGTTTTCAGATGAGAAAGTACAACTGTATCAAGGCAGGTACCTTTCTCAAAGTCAGAAGAGGGAGAAGCAGTAGCACTGTAATTCACATTCACAATCGCAATTCTTTTCCTTGTACAATGTTCCTAGTTTACTTGGTAAATCCAAGAAGCATAAATCATCGTCTGTTCCTAATGTCAAAAGCTTACAGCCTAATTGAAGAGACAGGATATACAAATGGCCAATCATTGGACACACATTTTTAAGCTTTTATGTTTTATAAAATTGGAGGAAAATACAAGTCACTAGTAATCGCAATTTATATCCCTGGCATTAAATTCAGCAATACATTTTTTTTGTTCTTTTATGGATAAATAATATTTATTTTTTAGATTTCAATAAAATGCACTATTTTTTAAACTATGGTAATAAGTTAAAGCATGAAATTTTCCAAGAAGTGACCACTTTATGGTGTTTACAAACTTAAGTAGGGCCTTGGGTTTAATTTGAAACATAAGAGCTATCCATAGTGTTTAAGTGGAAATCTAATATGTGCATTTTCTGGATCTATCTTATGAATATTTGTACATATGTGTGATCATAGAATGCACTACCTCATATTAAAATAGCTTGAGTTCTTTTTCAGATGCCACTTGGGAACCAATCGTGTGTTACTTGTACCCAAAATGCAAGTCCCTATTGGGATGCCCAAACTTGTTTCCATCCGAAGTCTTCCATCTCAATGAATGAAATCACCGTCCATCTAGTTGCTCAAGCCAAACACCTAGAAGTCATCTCAATCCCTTCCTTTTTTCAACCTGTGATTCAGTCACCCATGTAATCCATCAGTACATCTGTCTGTTTTCCATGTCTACAATGTGTGTCCTAAATACATACTTTTCTCCATTTTCACCTCCTCCACCAGAACCTACTTCACTACCACCTGACACATGATCTGTGGCAATAACCATCTAATAACCCATGACAATAACCAGGGGAGGGGGAACCTATTCCCTGGATATTTATAACATCATTCACAGGTCATATAAAATTACCAACTTAAAAAATTAGCCTACTGTACTTGGCCAAACATTTAATTAACTCATCCCTAATGCCTTGGCAGGGCTAGACCTAATGATTTCCTGGGCCTTATAAGGCCCTCAGGCCATATGTTCCCACTTTTTATCTCATTGACTCTGCTCCTATTCCTGCCCCACCCCATATCTTCTCTACACAGTAACCAAATCAACCCTTTGATCTTTTCTCTATTTTAACACAATACCATCCATTCATCAATTGATGGCTTTAATATCATCATCTCAAACTCTTTTTCAATGTGCTTGTTTCTACATTTCCAGTTCTAAGATCCTGTCCTTTTATTATGTTAGGAACAGCGGCGTGGTATTCCTAGGTAAGGCACAAACACCCCGTGAAATCAGGCCTAGTTGCTCACATCTTACATTTCAATTCCACGGGGAGCTGGTACTGTCTCAATATCAGGGAACTTCTCCTTTGATTGTTTTGAGATAGATTCATGCAGAAACTCTGTGATTTTTTTTTTTGGCAGTGTGCCTTTTTTAGCCTGAATACAAGCATTTTCTTAGCTCACCTAGGTTCCAGAGACTGACATATCCATCATCCCTGAGAGGGAAGGAGAAGATCTAAACATTTTAAGGCAGGATATACCCCTTAAGAAGATTTTTAAAGCTTATTTGAACACACTGATCCCTTTCGAGATGAGAGTTGCTTGACACTAGAGATGAAAAGTTAGCTCATCTTAGATCTGTGTGGGTCTCAATCTGGAGGAGCCAGGTCCTCTTTCTGGAGAGCTTTGCCCAGGGGTGCAGTTCTCTGTGATAAACCTTGGGAGGCCCAGCAGCAGTCCATCAGAAGGGTGACGAAGAAATTCATTCAAGGATGAACAGTCAGAAATGATGGGGTCAGGATATGATGTGGGTACTTTTATACTAGGAAGCATTAACCCACAGAGAAAATCTAAAGTCCCATGATCTTCTCTTTATACCTTTACAGGCATAAAAACTGACTTGATAACATCAGGTTTTCTTCCCAGAATCCACCAGTTCTGAAAACCTCTCATTAGTGAAAAGTAAGTGGTGTATCCATTTCCTTGTATCGCCTGAGTAAAAATTTTCATGTTGCATTTTCAACGCCACATGAATTTTGATGAGGGAATGGCTTGACAGTTATTTTGAATTTTCAGGGAGCATTCTCACAAAAGTCACAACAATGCCAGAAACTATGGAAGTGTAGAATGTTAAGTACAACCATCAGAGTAGAAGCATACAAGTGGGATGGGGCATCGTGTATTGTTGTTGCATTTGTCTGTTTATGCGTTTACTTACTTCAACTATTTTGACAACCTACACACATAAAGGCTAAAAATAAAAGCGAGATGGGAAGCCAAAACAAGAGTGGGATAATTGTAATGTTTCAGCCATAGATTAATGTCTGTATTTCCAAAACCAATCAGAGAGGGGGCTTTCTGTAGCACTTACAAGATTTTTATTACCTGATAAAAGTAAGCTTACAAGATTTTTTAATAAAATAGTTTTTCTGCCACTTGTGGCTGGTAATAATGCATCTCATGGGTATTTTCTTCTTTGACAAAAGTTATCAAGATGCAATGGTAAAGAACATGGACTTTAGAACCCATTCCCTGACTTCAAAGCCTCAAGTCTTGCTTTGAGACTCAGTTTCCACATCTGCAAAATTACAACAATAATATCTATGTCTTAGGACTTTTATAATGATTAAAAGGACACTTATGTAATACCTTAATCAATAAAGAAAAAATGTAAATAAAATAAAGAAAATTAAAAAGTTTTAAAACAGATAAATATAGAATAGTTCTTGGCACATAATAATGTGCTATTATTATGCATACACACACACACACACACACACACACATACACACACACATTTGTAATATACATTTGGATGATGCTAATGATAATTGCAGGAAGTCTTATGATCAAAATCACTGCCTTCCTTTCACAGTCCTGTCCTGACCAGTTCACTTCTCAAAAGTTCCCTATATTTTACTATTTCCAGGATTAGTGCTTCTGCAAATATTAAAATATATTCACAGTGCTAAATCACATTCTAACATTAGATTTGTCAATTTACAAACCGTACCCTCAACTTCTCTTCCCCCATTCCTATATCACAATTCTCATTTCTCCCCTGAGTAACTCTGTAACCTCAAGGAGTATGTCTCTTAATATTTGTTAGTTATTCATTCAACCAGTCAGTATCCCTTGACTTCAAGGTTAAGGATAATAAGTCATATTAAGGAAATTGTCCTTAATCATAGCTCTACAAAGCAGACAAAACATAGGCTCTCAAGCAAACTTTTATATTGACCTCACATGTTATCAAATCACTTTTCTCATGAAATTTATGCAATGCCTAAGCTGTCATTATCAAAAATTCTTTGCTTTCTGATAATGTGAACTGATAGGATAATTTTTTGAGTAACTCAGTTCAATCATTCTTTTGATAGGAACAAGACCACATGCATTTTAAGATTATAGGGTAGATATTATGTTACTGGTTGAAAGGAAATGCACAAGCTTGCATTGCAAGCTTTCACGTGGAAGTCTTAAGATTCTGCATTAACAGGGGAAAGGATCAGAAGTGCACTTGTTATGCCCAGAACTGAGTTCAGGGTCCCCAATAATTAACTACCAAGGAGCCTTTTTCTGATGCAAAAGCAGAGTCTTTATTCAAACCCAGGTTTAGCTCCTAGCCTCTTTCTGGCTCAGCAGGGAGACAAAGACAAGAGAGTGAGCCCCGGAAGAACAATGGGTTATATGGGAATGGTCATTAGAGTGGGTTTAGGGAAGTGACGTGGGTTACAGAGATTGGTCACTTGGGTCAGGATTTTTCTGTGGTTTAGCCTTATGAGGACTCTCGCTGTGTTCCTGGAGCTTCATTGGTCCATTCAGGCGGTGGTTGGGGAAGTTAGGACACTGCTGGCTACCTGTGGCCACTCCCAGAAAACGGAGGGGGGTTAGGCAGGGGGGCCCAGCCCTATAAGACAAGATGGAGGAGAGTTCATTTCTGCTTTGTCCTTTCACACTGATGTTTGAAACTTGCTTATTGAGAAACATAGCAAATAAAATGAATAAGTGGATTGGCAGATGAAGAGCTAGAAAGGTGGATAGGTGATAACACAAATATAACAAAACAGTAATGGCAGCTCCAGACGATAGGTACATAGGTGAGCACTATATAATTATTTCAACTTTTTTGCATTCTTTACAATTTTTATCAGAATATGTTGTGGGGAAAGTAGAAAGTCCTGGTTTTTATTCAGTCAGCATTGATAATGGGAGGCAGTTTGCAGGGGTGTAGAAGTATATGTTTTTTCCTGGAAAAAAATATTTAACCTATTCAAAATCTAAATATACACCCTGAGGCCTAAACACCTTCATCATAAAGTAGAAATGAAATATCTATTTTGCACATATTTAAGGTAGATATTAACCACTAACAAATTTGGTAGTTAAAAAAAATCCTAGTGTGGCTCATATAGGTATAGAGTTTTCAATAATGTTGCCTTCTAGTAACCATGTAAAATGATAACCTGGAATTAACCCCTTTCCCCCAAATCACTTTTATGGGGAAATAGATGTTCTTAATCTTATCTCTTCAATTGTTAGATAGTGTCAGGAAAGATCAATAACTTGAGATTTAGCTTCATGGAAAGTATGGATATTCTCAATCCACATTGGGAGAAGAGCATTCCAAGAAGAAAGCTTCAAGGAGACCACAGAAGTGTAGAAATATAAGCCTTGTTGAGCAAATGGCAAGTAGCCAAGTATGGCTAATCAATGTGAGGAGAAAATGGAAATAATAGGTCATGATCAGAAATTTATAGTCTGTTCCATGTGGAATGGGCATCAATATTTTTTGTTGTTGTTTTTTAATCATAAGGGTATGACTAGATTTGTGGTGAAGAAAAGTAACTAACCTGGAATCATGGAGAATAGACTAGAGAGAAAATGAAATTAAAGCCATATTAGTTACAAGTTGTGCTTTTCATATCATTCTCTCTCTTCTTCTCTCTCTCTAATCTCTGACTATCTCATTCCTCAGTTTTGTTTTTTTTTAGCTTTCTTTACTTCTATGCTTTTGGAAAATGCACAAGTACCTATTTATTTGTGCAAATACAGGATGTCCCCCCAAAAAAACTATATACACACTGTAATAGCTGATAGTTCAATTTTGAAAACAACATGTATTTTAATAAACACTGCCTTAATAATTATTCAAAGTGTGTGCATACATTTTTGGGGACACTCTGTATGTATGTGTGTGCACCTGTATACCAATCAGAGTCTCAAACATTGGAGTGTTCCAAAATCCCCTAAGGAGCTCACTAAGAATGCAGCTGCCAGGGTCCCACTTCAGACTTTAAAATATTGAAATGGCTCATTAGCGAGACATTCTGAACATTACTAACAAGCGTATTACACAGAATGATGTACCTATAAATGAACTTTTAGAAAACAATCCACAGATCATCTCATCAGGGCAACATCTGTCCTGCCTTTGGCTTGATGTTTCATTGAATTTTTATGAAAAGTACAATTTGATGTCTGATTTGAGTTATCTCGGAAATTAGTGCTTTAAAGGGATTTGCCTAAGGGGCTTCCACGTAAGAATTAACAATGACTTCATTATCACAGTGAGCTGTAGAAAGTCTTAGCATAGGAGAGTAAACAAAGCCAGCTGCCACTGCTTGGCAGTCCATGGACTGAGAACCTTGAACCTGAATTACTCTATTTCTCCATCAGGAAAAGATGAGAGTCTAAGTCCTTAAGGACAGATATCAATGTTGACATAGACAGGTAGCCTTAGTATCTAATTCTGGTAATGAATGCTCTCCTTGGTGGGAATGACAGATATGCATCCTTTCAATACTGTGCATTCTCTCATTCACTCATGTACTCATTCCTTTCGTCCATCAATACCCATGAAATTTATTTGTTTATATCAGGAAGACTTAATGAGAACTAAAATTGGCAAGACATAATAACTCAGATTGGGGCTTGCTGGGATAAGCCATATGTGCCTAACTTTGAAGAATCATTTAATTTCTTAAAGAAAATTGACTTACCACAACACAATAAAAATATCTCCCTCTGCCAATCCCGACCCCAGGAATTGGGAAGACATTTTTGCAGTTTTAGGAAATGAGACCTGGCTAGGTGACTCTCAGGTCCTTCCCAAAAGTGATTAAACCTTGTTCTCCAGGAGACAAATGACCTCTGGTTAGAAATGAGGGAATTTTATCTCAAGGATAAACATGTTTTAATGATAGCTCCTCCAGGGTGAGTGGACACCTGAGTCAAATGGAATGTAGTTCCCTGGAGGTGCAAGGATCTCAGAAACGTGGTGTGGTGAATTCAAGGCTGTCTCAAATTTGGAGGTACACCTTCCACCTAGAAGTGTAGACTATGTCCCCTTTACTTGAATCTGGAAGAGTATGGGGTGGCATTGACATTAGCCACCAACAGAAAGCAATGCTGTGTCAGGTTTTGGCCAAGACCTTAGTAACTCCTGTCCCTGGGAACACTGTTGGGGACAGAAGCTCTCTTGCTGTGAGAAAGCTCAGGGGTATGATCAGGGAAGAGGAAGGGGGAGAGGAAGGGCCCAGGCCAGGCCCCAGTTGTCCTGATTTCAGTCAAGTGTGTTATCTCAACAGAGCCAAGTATTGGTATCATTTGTTTCCCAGTGTAGATATGCCAGGGAGCAGTGAGGGTGGCCATGAAGGCCGGCCTTGAGAGATCTAACAAGGGCTCCATTGGATGAACCCAAGAAGGAGGGGATTGTGCTCCAGAAGAGTTTCCCACCCCCAAGGAGGTCACTCAGGCCTGAAGAGGGAGCATGACAGTGGTGACCACCATAGTAAAGACCCCATCCCTTTCCCAAAAGTTGTTTAATTGGAGGATAGGAACACAACCTTGAAAGATGGCTGTCAGGGAGCTGCCAGACAACCTTTCAGGAGAGAGACCTGCCTGAACTAGATTGCATTAAAACAAAAATGCTCCATCTCACATCTCAGTATGAAGTAATTCTCATAGGTTAGAAATGGACTGAGTGAGTTATCCCCATCAATTGCTTGAATGATAAACTTAGAAAAACCATTGAGACTCTGTTTCTTCTTTATAAAATGGAAACCACTACTCTCCTTATTATAAGATCAACAATAAACATAAAAATTTTGAAAACTATGAATAAATGTATGTATAATAAATAACTAAAATGGTGATAACCACCTAGTCACTGCAATATATGCTCAAATATGTTTTAAAGCAAAGAAAAATATCATCTCCTTGCCTATATACATGTATATGCACACACACATTTATCACATGCATACACATAGCTCTCCTAGGATAACTCTTTACCTCAGCACAAGCCTCCATACTTTATAGATAGATGACGAGCCTAATGACTGTTTTATTAATGATCTCAGAACTAACAGGGGCAAAGACAGGGAGTCATTTCTTTGTTAGCATCATGCTGGGTGTTTTTATGCATTTATCTTATCAAAACATATAAACTAATTTACCATTATTATCTCCTTCATACAAATGTGTAAGTTGAAGCACAGGGAGGTAAGTTACGATGCCCAGAATCATAGATTAGTCAATGGTACAGCTGGGTTTAGGACCCAGTATGTTTAATTCCCCAAATCTGTGCTCTTTTTCTTTCTGTGCTTTATTGAATATGATGATGATGATGATGATGATGATGATGATGATATAAATCAATGAAAAGGTTTTCTTTAAGCCTTGAAAACTTTTGCTTTAAACATTTCTATTATATGTACAAGTGTAGATATCTCAGTGTCCCACAATATCACCATGACAACTGATCCCACTCAAGGCTAGCTTTCCTTTAACGTGTTCCAAATTACCTCTGTGGCCAGGATGTGCCAGGGTTTGCTGGCATTGTGAGTTAAACAGTCAGAGTGATGAGCAAACTAATTTCCACTAAACATCTGGACTCATCAACTTTTGATGTACAGATCAGGGTTCAGCCAAATGCAAGGAAAGCCTGACAGGGAGTGAACTAAGGATTGTGCAATAAATGAAGGTTGAAAATAGAACAGAAGGCTCAGCATCCTGTTAGACAAGACAAGGGTTTGTTATTTTCCTGTCTGTTCCCCTCTCCATTTTTCTTAGCATCACAGAAAGATTCTTGCTCAAGTTTCCATAAGTGTTGAATGGCAAGCCTGGATTGGAGAGCATAACAAAAGAGAGAAAACACAGAGAAGGAGGGAAGGCAAAGAAAGAGGGGAGAAAGGAAAAAAAGAAAAACTACTGACACATCGCACCTAGAAGATCCCCTACCTAAAAATTACTAAAAACACCTTGCAGGTGGGGAATATTCCTAGACCAATACTCTTATCTTTTTCAGAATTCCCAAAAGGGATTTTGTTGACTAATAATTAAGTTCTGTGGTGTAAATTTAATAATAAGAGTAATAGCTGGATAACCAAATTATAGAAGAAATAACTCATGGAAAAGACAGGCTCTAAGATCAGATGTCCTGGGTTCAGATCCCCAATCTACTACCTCTTCTTCACTTACTAGCTAACAAAATATTAAAGATCTATATGTCTAAGTTTCTTTATCTTTAAATAGCCCCTTCCTTAGTTCTAAAGATTAGAAGAGATGACATGTATAATTTCACATGGCCTGACACATGTGTGATCAGCAAAGGTTAGCCCTGGTGACTCATCATAAAATGAGTGAGCATCTACCATATGCTCTGAGCTACATTATAACTAATCCTTACAACATGCCTAGACTTATTCTCTCATTATAGTGAATATTGTCTTTTTCTCAGGATCATGCAATAAATAAACAACAAAGCCGGCACACTTTTGATCACAGCCATATCCCTAGAGTAAGACATTCCCAACAAAAACAATTAAAGAAAAATAACAACAAAAGCATGATGATGTAATGAAACTGATATTCCGGGGACAACATAAAGTACCATTTAGATTTCTGTGACTTTGTCTTCTACTGCAACTAGATTTCAGAAGGGAAGAAATGATTATATTCCCCATAATATAATAAATAAGTAAAAATTTTTTAAAGTTTTTATTGACCAGGAAAATAATGAGAATGTACATAACTCAAAAAAAGAGATCTGGGGAGGAAAATCTAAACATGGAAAGTAGAAACTGTTAATATTAGATCAAACAATTTCAAAGTCATGGAATCCAAGAGAAATAGGCAGTAATTATCAAATACTTCCAAAACAAGATTAAAAATATATAGTACACAGAAGAGTAAGATTAAGAAAATGCTCAAAGTTGGATCAAGTAGCCCCATTGACTGTACAAAAATGATTTCTAAGTTGGAACACATTTGCTATAGAGCTTTAGACTATGATCAACAGTTGCTGAGTTTGTTATAATTAATGTCACTGCACTGAATGTCAAAGAAATTAATAATGATTAGCCTCTGATTATAAAGAACTTCCTATCAGAGTTGTTATGTTAACATTCAAAAACAACTTGCTTTATTAAAGCATTTGTTTTTGAATTGTCGACAGCAATCTGTAAATCAATGAGTTGCATTTTTCAGGATCAGGGATCCCATTGAGGTCCTTGGTTTTCTCCTTGGCACTGTGCTCTGTAATTATATTATTCAGGCAGATGATCAATGTGAAAAAAAGGAAAATTGAAATTCCCTTCAATAACATCTTGACATTGCCCATTATCCTGTGTGTGGTTATGTCCACACTTACCTACATATACTGGAACACATTTTTACTAATTAAAACATAAAGCATATCACTAGAAATTATTATAATGAAAGGCCATACAATTTTACTTTCTATAAAACTGACATCTTGGCCTTTGTTAAATATGATCATACTTGTCCAGATTTACAAAACAGGTATTTATGAAATTAAACTCTCTGAAACCCTGAATGTTACCCTTCTCTTTATCAATTTGAAAAATATTGCAATTTGTGAGTAGCTAGACTTAAAAAATAGTTGAATTTTTGAAGACATAAAATGGTCATTGATTTTAGGAACCAGGACACAACTGATTCCAAGGGAGTAATGAAACATTTAAGTCAAAAGAAGAGTGGAAAACATGGAATGATCATCTAACCCCAGAAAACAAAACCCCTTGGGGGTGTAAGGAGAATAATTAAGTGTAGACAATGTGTGAAAAGGAGGAAAGCAGCCTCATATGCGTGCAATCGCTTGGCCATCAAAGGATAATTAACTTCATTCTTGCAACACAAGACAGTGCATGTGAAATGTGCATCAGATTTTGCCTGTACTGTAAACCCTCCAGTCATTGTCAAGTTCTTGAGAAATAACAGACACAGAGTGAGCATCGAAGCTTCAGTACAATATGAGTTGAGATATGGAAAACAGGCAAACTACCAAAGTGTGGCTCACTTGAGCTGGCCATGAAAAGAACAATAATATAATAATATATTATTATATGTAATTTATTATATATAATATGTAATTATATATTATATATAACAATAATATAATAATATATTATTATATATAATAAACAATATAAGCGTACTATATACCTACCTTGAAGAAATTTCTTTTCCTGTTTAAAAAAATTCTAAAAAAGATAAACAAGGTGCTTGCTGTTTTTGTTGTGTGTGTGTGTGTATGTGTGTGTTAATCCTCACCCGAGGATATTTTCCCATTTATTTTTAGGAAGAGTTGGAGACAGAAGGAAAGACAGAGAAAAATACTGATGTGAAAGAAACTCATAGATTGGTTGCCTCCTACACATGCCCTGACCAGGGCCTGGGCCATGGAGGAACCTGTAAGGGAAGTACGTGCTCTTGACAGGAATTGAACTCAGGATTCTTTGGTCAATAGGCCAATGCTCTATCTACTGAGTAAAACTAGCTAGGGAAATGCTTGCTGTTTTGATTTCTATTTACATATCACCCATGACACTTCCATTTTAATATTTTAGATTTTTAAAAATCTTTTTTTTTAATTCTGCTTTAACTATCATTTTGAAGTGTATAATGATAATGAAATAAAATAGTGGTTCTCAAACTCATAACCCTTTATCTTTTAAAAATATTTCAAAAACACCAAGAGCTTTGGTTTCTATGGGTTATGTCAATTGATATGATATTACAAATTTAAACTGAGAAATTGTTAAAACGCAAGAAAGACAATGCACATCTCATTGAAATGGTGACGCCATCCCATGGTAGGCAGCCTCTGGAAACTTCACCCTATGCTCATGAGAGAATGAGAGTGAAAAAAGCAACTCACATCTTACAATTATGATGAAAATAATGTGGCTTCAAAGACCTTCACAAAGAGCATTTTGAGAATCCCTGAGGGTTCCAGACCATGCTTTGAAAAAATCTCTGCAACAGGATAATAAAGCTAATAGATAATAACTGATATTTTCATATCACTTTATAGTTCCACAGTGCTTTTGCATGCATTATCTCATGTGGTGCTCCCAACAACGCTGAAAAGGAATCTAGCAAACTGGAACATCAAGGCATGGGTGACACAACTCAGCAAGACACACAATAAGCATCAGAACCGAATTTGAAATGAAGGTCTCTGACTTCAAAGCCTTGATACTTCACATAATAGGGAAAGGTGCTTTAGGATATTAATGAGTAGGGCTGTTCTTTTTAGTTTTTAAAAGTTATATTCATTTTGGCTTATGTTATTCTCCGCGTTATTACTAAATACCTATAGAGTCTGTATCGTTTTTTAGCATTTTCCACATTCTGGCACTGTAAGTCTCCAGGGTCACCCTGTATCTTTTGCACCACAACACCAGTATCAGTCATTTCTTTAAGGCTCTTTGGCTTCTTTGATTGGAGAACTGTCTTTAGAAACCAAAATTCACATGCTAGGAGTGCTTGCTTCTGCTGGAGTATCATTGCTTCTAGGTGCCTTCTGCAGACAGAACACACGCACACACACACACACACACACACACACATCCATGTATCTATACATATCTAGCTATAGTTATTTGTCTATAAACATGAGCTCATAATGATGTTTCTGACTGTCACCTATACCAAAGGGTTTATTCTAGCCTTCTCTTGTCCCTTATGTGTAAATACTCTATCAGTAAGGAGCCTATACAGTCTATGTTTTTATCACTATATCTTTCCAATTCATAAATAGGTGTGTTCTAAAAATTAACTTGGGAATTTGGGATGCATTTTCCTAGATATAGAAATAATTATGAACATGGTGGCCTACTGTATATGGGAATTAGGTTCCCAGTCTTGTTTTTAACAAGCCCTTGTACAAGATTCAGGACTCACCTCCCTGTTCAAAAGCTCTACTTACAGTCCTATCAAGTTTCAGTGAGTTTTAGTACTATAATCACTAACACATGTCACATCTGAATAAGGCTTCTCATTTTAGAAAGTGCTTACATATATATCATCTTATTTAATCCTCATAGAAACCACCAGAGCGGGGTGCTATTATTTGTATACTAACTAATTATGTTAGGGACTAGGCACTTGAGAATCAGAGTAAAGGATGAATCATTGAGCACAGAAAATTTTTGTGTACAGCATATCCTCTTTATTTTGTCAACATTTACTTAACATCATCGGTGTGTAAAGCAGTCATACTTTAGAACAGTCCGACTCAGAGTGGGCTCATCAGAAAGGCTGGGACATCCCCAGCACTGGTTGGAAATGCGAATGTTTAGACCCCACCCATGGCCCATTGAATCAGAATGGCTGGATTGGGGCCAGGTACAGTGGTACCTCGAGATACGAGTGCCCTAACATACGAGATTTTTTTAGATACGAGCTATTTTTGCTTTGAAATACGAGCAACATTTGAGATAGGAGTAATTGCTCGGATCGGCCAGCTGCACACGACCCACCAGTTTACTGCAACTCGAGCATCTCATAGTTTCCCACGCCACAAGGTTACAGAACAAATTAAACTCGTATCTCAAGGTACCACTGTATTCTTGTTTTAATAAATTTTCCAGGTGATTTTGATGCTCACTAAAACTCCAGAGCTATCGCTTTACAGATAATAGATAACTCAGACAGGGCTAGAAGTCAAGATTCCTGAGAATAGGTCTCGAGCTGGGCTTTCTCTGGGCCAGAGATGGGTTTTCCTATATTCTGTATTCAGTTAGGTCATTGTTGCTATCTTTTTTTTTTTTTTTTAGAAATTTTTACAAAAACAAGTGGCAAGCTCACTGTTCCCTTTCCAGGCAGGCCCTGGCGGAAAGATGACTGAACACATCCCTGGTGGGCCGATGAACCTGTGATTCATATTGGCCAGGCTAATCTATATCACGCTTGGCATTTCAAAAAAAACGAAATAAGTAAGGTATTTTAGCTTTGATTGTTATTCACGTTCACTCTGAAAAATGAGCCATGGTTCTGGGAAAGGATATTGTTGGATCTGGAGCTCTGGAGAAGATTCTGGAAGTCACTGAAGCTCATCCTGGAAAACATCTAAATCCCCCCATTAGTATTCTCTGTAACCGATGCATGGCACTTCTGAGCACAGGCTTTAAATCAAACGCTTTACTCGAAATTCTCATCTCTTCGCAAATCACAATGAATATCAATGATGAAAAAACTTATAGCACCGGAGTTTGCAAGTGGGCCTCGGAAATCATCTGGCCCAGCTCTAGGGATTTACAAATGAGGAACCTGCAGTGCGGAGAGGTAAATCGGCTTGCCCATGGCCACACTGGGAATCCGGACAGCGCTGGGAACAGGTCCCAGGTTTCTTGCTTTCTCAGATAGCTGGGGAGATTTAAATCAGATCCTAAAAATGGGGTTTTCCTCAAGCATTTCTCCCAGGTTATCACTCACAAATGGCAAGATTCTTCGAGGAGAGGGGCTCTCTCGGATGTCTTCACATCCTTGTCAGGCTGCTTAGGAAATATGCAGGACGATGCAGATGTTAGGGAAGCCAGAGGCTTTACCAGGGTGAAACAGACTGAGATACCACTGAAAGGGGGTGCTTGTAAACATCCTGAATCTCTTTCTTGCAATTCCACTAATTTTAGGTGAGTGTACATCTAGGCGTGGACAGTTTAAGTCTTCATAGTCAGATATTTTTTTGAGATGGAAATGAGAGTTACAGGGCTTTTTCTAGAAATATATACACAAGGGGGTGAGAAAACCAAAAACCAGAGTGTTTCATGGTAAAACAAATGGGCATAGAAAGTAACTTTCCACCCACAAAAAAGAATTTAAAGGAAGAAAGAAATATGGCAGCCATCTGCAAAGTGCATTTGATCCTTGCCACTCCTGCTGGGCAATCTAGGATTCATTGATAGGAAGCTGCAAGTTGCAGGGAAAAAAACATCGAAGTGTCCTGAAATAATAGCATGAGTCATAAAATAGTGAAAGCTTATACCTGAACTTGGCCAAAGCACAAATACCCAAGAGAACAACTGAATAAGTCCAGGAGAGATCTAAATCTTCAGGAAAACTTTAATGTGCAAACTCCAAATTCTGCAAGAAGGTGAGATGAATTGATTTTGGAGACTAAAGTTGCCCAGATATTGCTGGTGTCTATATATAGTCCATCCACTTAATATCAAATAAATGTGGTAGATTAATTATTTCTTAATATAGGTATATGATAAGAGTAAGTACACTATATTAAAACTTTTTAGGAATCCTGTAAAAAATCTACATGCTACTAACAATATTCCATGTAAATGACAACCTTTAAGAATTCAAAAAAATGTCCACAGAGAGATATGCCACAGAAATAAACAGCTCTTCTTGGTGTCTTCTCATTGCAATTTTATGAGTCTGGAAAAATAGTTATTTTGTTTAGAATTCACTATATGCCTATCAGTGTCATACATGCTGTAAGAGATTTGAGAAGAGGCACAGAGACACACAAACGAGCACGTGCAGTTAAATTCTATAATCACAATAAACTGCGTCCTGAACTCAGTGCTGTACAAGCACATATAGGAGAAAAATCTTGCATGACACAAGGAAAAACAGTGAAGTGTTAAACTGAGCACAGGAAATGGGTTATTGGCAAGGCCTGGAAGAGACAAAGAATGCTT
Organism: Lasiurus borealis; assembly: GCA_004026805.1. Taxonomy (NCBI): domain Eukaryota; kingdom Metazoa; phylum Chordata; class Mammalia; order Chiroptera; family Vespertilionidae; genus Lasiurus; species Lasiurus borealis. The sequence continues at coordinate 1,164 of PVJN01044760.1, read as the reverse complement.
GATAGAAGAATTGGATTAAAAGTTATTTCTTAAAGAGTAAATAGGATTTGGATAGAGGAATAAAAGAGCAGGCTAGGAAAATATCACTAAGAGAAGTAATAGCATAGCCTATATATATAAAAGATTGGGGAGCCCTGGCCAATGTGACTCAGTTGTTTGGGCATTGTCCCATGCATGGAAAGGTTGCTGGTTCAATTCCCGGTCAGGGCAGATGAGTTCTCACATTGATGTTTCTCTCCCTCTTCCTTCCTCTCTCTCTAAGTAGAGATAGAGATAGAGATAGAGATAGAGATAGAGATAGAGATAGAGATAGAGATAGAGATAGAGATAGAGATAGAGATAGAGATAGAAATAGAGATAGAAACAGAGATAGAGACAGAGATAGAGATATAGTGGTGGAGGAGGCTGGTTGGGTATTATGAGGAAAATATGCCCAGATTATGGGAAGCATGTGGGAGAGCAGTTGTCATGGTTATTTTTTTTTTTTTTGTCAACTTGTCTGGGCCAAGAGACGCCCAGATAAGTCATTAAATATTATCTCTGGGTACATCTTTGTGGGGTTTCTTGAAGAGACTGGCATTTGAATCAGTGGGCCGAATAAGGCAGATGGCCCTCTACAATGTGAGTGGCCATCATCCAATTTGTTGAGGGCCTGAATAGGACAAAAAGGCAGTGGCAAGTTCAGTCTACTCTCTGCCTACACTGATCTGCCCTCAGCACTAATAAAGATAATTTGTGTATTTTAGGGTAGAGAAACATAAAAATTTTTTCATCCAAATGCCCAAAAGATACCTACCTGCCCAGCTGGAAATAATATATGTATTTCTTAAATTGGCTGAACAGAAAGCAGCCTACATATAAAAATGAATTCTAAGAGACAACCCAAGACAAGATGTTCTTTTAATCAGTTTGAGACTTCCTGGTTTAGATTTGCCCACATGGTGCCTTCTAACTTCAGCTGTCTTCCTGTCAAATCTCTTCAGGGCACACACTACCTGGGAATGACTTAGTTGCCTTCTAATCATTTCATTCTCTCATCTATCCAAGAACAGGTTGGTGATTTTCTTTTTCATCTTCCATTTCCATCAGGGTGGAAAGACATCCTGTCTTACACTGGATGCATCTAAATAAATCCATTCATTTTAATCCCAGACTTGGCCACAT
>PVJN01044759.1:0-17190 GCA_004026805.1 Lasiurus borealis | reverse complement strand
AGGCCCACAACTAGAAATCCAGGCCCCAGTGTTGTTTTCCACTGTGCTCAGAGAGAGAGAAAAAAGAATTCATGGGATTCATCTGTATTCTTAGTTATGTTACCAAGACCCTTAACCATCAGTATGTCTATGGAGGTATATGACATGAAAAAGTAGATGAAATATAACCAGATAAAAAACAACCCATTTATCTATAAATGTTAACATGAAAAATATTGACTATATGTTAAGAAAACAAGAGTAGATTACTATACAGTATATATAATATGTTCACGTGTGTATTTTATTTGGATAGGAATAAATGTACATGAAGAAATCTGGAAGGATATATACCAAAATGTTAAGAGTAGTTATACCTCAGTTTTCTGTGGATGGTAGAATTTGAGGGGAGTTTAAATCATTTTTCTTTTTGGTTATCTATTTAATAACTTAAATTATTATAAAAGAACAGTACATGAAAATGTAAATGTACTTAATGGCACTAAACTATACTCCTAAAATAGTTAAAATTACAAATCTTATGTTACATATATTTCACTATAATAAATAAGAGAGAGAGAAACATTCATTCATTCAGTTCCCAAACATGTGTTGAGTCTCACCACATTAAAAATACTGTACTAGGACAGGAATTATAAAAATGAACAAAACACAATTTGTTCTCTTTCTAAAAGTTCATAATCTAATGAACAACTAACCCAAAACTCTCAATATGGAATTTTATTTTACTTAGTACATAGAATTGCTGCATTTAGACATACTTTTTATTTTATTTCACCAGTCTTGGGTAACATTTATAATTAGGGTTGTTACATCGTCTGCCTAAATTATTGCACCCCCAGTGGGTGGAGGAAGTAAACAATTACACATTAAATTTTAATACTTAAACATATGTTCATTTGTATATTTGTATATAATTGCCATATTTTAAAAATCAAGGGCAGGGAAACTGCTCTAGGTTAAAGAAAGTTAAAAAGATATCATACCAAATATACTGAGTGATCTTTGAATGGATTCTGAATAGAACATAAAACAGTTATAAAAGACATTATGGGAACAACTGGGACATTTAAGTACAAACTAAATATTAGATAATATTAGATCAATGTAGTAGTTTCTAGGTATGATAATGTAAGATAATGAACTTGTTCTTAAGAGACACATGTTGAAGTAATGAGAGGTAAAGTGCCATAATGTCTACAAATCATTCTGAAATGCTTTGGCTAAAAAAAAAAATCATAGATATAAAACAAATGTAGCAATATGTTAACAATTGGTAAATCTTGGCTAAGTATATTAAGGGGTTTACTATGTTATTCTTTTATCTAAATCCAGAAAATAAAGAAGAAAATACTTTAATAAAAATCATTGCACAATAATTATACTTAAAGTTAAATTTCATTTATATTTTGGCCTGGCTGCTGTGGCTCAGTTAGTTGGAATATTGTCCTGTACCCCCAAAATTAGTGGGTATTTGGTTTGGTACCCATGTTGCAGGTTCAATCCTCAGTCAGGGTGCATGCAGGAGGCAATCAATCATGTTTCTTTATTTTTTCTCTTTTTTTAATTTTATTTATTTATTTATCTATTTATTTATTTTCCCCCCATTGCCCTCCCCACCCCCCAGTACATGCCCTCATTCATCTCCCTCCCCTACTTCCACCCCCATTGCCCTGTATCCACTGGCTATGCCTACACACACATGCATACAAGTCCTTTGGTTGATCTCCTACAGGCCCCTCCCCCCCCACCCTCCCCTGCCTTCCCACTGTAGCAGGACTGTCTATTCATTGCTTCTTTGCCTCTGCATCTGCTTTCCCCTCACCCCCTGATTCTTGTCTTTAAAAACATCTTGCCCTGTAGGCTAGCAATAAACCCACAAGAGCAAAAGAAAAATGTTTGAGTCCTAATTTCAATGTCCAATACCTCTGAGTCCCAGTTTCAATGTCAAATAGTTCCTTATGTGTACATGTCATCAATGGTATCTGGATAGTGGACAAATGGTGGCAATGTCGGTCCGACCCTCTCTGGTTTGGTCCTAGGCATCCTGTAGCGATGCTCAGCTGCTAACTGCTCGCATGGCACATTTCTATTAATATAGTTTCTCATGTCAATCTCTCTCTCTCTCTCTCTCTCTCTCTCTCTCTCTCTCTCTCTCTCTCTTTCTTTCTCTCTCTCCTTCCCTCCCTCTCTCTTTCCCTCCTTCCCTCCCTTCCTCTTCTAAGATAAAAAAAATCTAAGTAAAATTTAAAAATTCATACACATTTTGGAGTTAATGGCAATGAGGTTTGTACTCTTAGAAAGAACTTTCCATACAGACCAATTGGACAATGAATGTCATATGCCATCTAGTGGTGAAGTCCTGATTTACCATTAGTGGAGCATTTCTAAAGAACACAAGTTGACAACTAAACTATTAAATACTAATATAATTTTATTGTAATAAATAAATAAATAAATATATATATCAATACACTTAAAAGCTTCCCTTAATTTTCATTGATTGTTCTTGTTTACAGGAGAATGACTCTGCTCAGATATCCGAACAACCTGGCACATGTCCACATAAGCCCCACATAAGGCTCAACTGCAAGCTCACATAAGTCTGGGTGAAATGTCCTGTGACCCTCCCTGGAACACAGCAAGATAATCAATATTGTGCAGACTGTTTCTCACCACCTCCCTATCTTGTGAGGGGATGACAGATGGCAGTTTCTCATCTGCCTCCCCTCATTCTGGTCGAGTGTATGGCTTTCCTTCTTTAAGACACAACTTCCAGTTATAAAACCAACTAGATGTAATATGAAAACAGTTCCTCTGTGTTAGAGAAACTCAGTCATCTTCTCCCTGTGATTTATTGTCATCCTGTGGGAATAAGGATATGGGAGTTGACATCATGCTGATCTTCTCGGCTTGCTTTTGTTGTCATAAGTAAGACTGTCTGGATCCATTTGGCACATTGTCTCTTTACCAATTGAATATATGACGAAGTACCAAGTTAAATTCAGCAGATCCTGTAGCTCAGAGACTTTTCCATTGATTGGCAAAAGTATCTATAGATATGTGTGTGCATGTGTGTGTATATAGAGTGCACAGACTTCATTCATTCTGGTGAAACTTGAAAGCTTTCTTTTTGAAATTGGAAAGAAGATGAGTGATGTGCACTTTTATATCTTCTATTCAACATTGTGTCAGGGTGAGGATGAGGTAGACAACAGTGGCTAGTGAAGTAAAATTTCATAAAGAGCTAAAATTAATAAAGAGTAAATGTGACCATGTTAACATAGACACCCAAGTAACCACTTGGTCATAAGTAAAGGAGTAACAAATCACTAAGGGAAAACTATATGGCTTTTTTGTGAGTCCAACACATTTTTTCAGGCCAGGTAAGTAGTGTTGGCCCTCAGCAATCACACATCTTCACTCCCAGTCATCCCAGTACAGTGGCTCTTGATGTTCTTGATGTTGCTTGCCTGCTTAGTCATCTAATGGAAACTTCTAGTTCTACTCAGGAGATAGCCTGAAGGGACTCTCAGTGGATCACTACTCCTACTACTAAATAATAATAATAATGCCTACAATGCATCAAATATATATATAAATCAGAATGAACACACACTCAGAGATCATTGGACAACATTGGTAGTTATTGGGGTAGCAACCCTTTATCCTGAAAATTGAAGGTAAAGAGAAATAGTCAAGTATTTATCTTAACTTTCCTGTGCAGACTGTATTTGAACATAATCAAGTAGCTAATAAGGGAAAGCTCCTTTTTTAAAAATAGATTTTTATTGACTTTAGAGAGGACGGGAAAGGGAGAGAAAGGTAGAATCATTAATAACAGAGAATCATTGATCGGCTGCCTCCTGACTGACCCCTACTAGGGATCGAGCTTGCAACGCAACCCAGGCAGGTACCCTGACCAAGAATCGAACCATGAACTCATAGGTCAGTGCTCAACCACTGAACCATGCTGGCCAGGTGGGAAGCTCCTTTTTAAAGAAAGTGTTCTGCTAATAAATAGAGAAGGAATTAATGGATTAAAAAATCACTCTTTTGCAACCCTCAGCAAAACTATGCATCTAGACAACAGTCTTCAATAGCTGCCAAAACCATTTAATGAATGATTAATGAGGAACTTCTTTTTAAATAACAAAAAAAAAACTTCCCAGGCATAATGTTTTAATGTCTTTTATAATGCTAGCAAAATGGTAATACCAACTCTGGGTAAACGACAGTAAGAGAAGAGAAAATTAAAGTTCTATATTGTGTTCCAGAGTGCCACTATTTCCAAATAAGATATAATATTTTCATTAGAGAGATCTGGAAACAATATTTATAGCAAAGGAGTGAATCTATTCTGGACATGACCTAAATTATTCCCTGATTTAAAAGTAATCCAATTTAAATAAACCATCTGCATATATGCATAACCCATGAACACAGACAATAGCGTGGTGAAGGACTAGGACAGGAGAAGGAGTGAGGAGGAGGGGGTTAGTTGTGGGGGAGGAGAGGGACATTAGTAATACTTTCAACAATAAAGATAAATTTAAAATAAAATTTCTGAAATAAAATAAACAGTTTAGGAAGGATCCTCAAGAAAGAAATCCAGGACTCTGGACTATTAAGGAAGGTTATCAATGGTACTATTTGTGTGAGAAACCTGGAATTCTGGAATGATCCTTGGATCCCCATTTGGGAGACAAGCAGAACAGCACTGCAGAGTGACAACACGCACACTAACAGACTCAACAACATAGCCACACTTGCCACATCTGCAGCGAGCTTTGCTACTCAGGACCTATCTCAGCAGGAAAATAGGAAGCAGCATCTGGAGAACTACTTGTAGAACTGGAACCACATTCCACTGAGGCTTTATCCAGAGCTATTGATGTCTCCATGCCTGATATGACTGAAAAGTACTCTAATTTTATTTAAATCAAGAGATAAAAGAGAAGATATGGTGTTTGCCTAGGAAATCTCAGAATATAATGCATTTAACTATAGTACTTTTCTTTGCATAAAAGAAAAGTCAATTGAATTTTCCAGCCATTTGCATCTTTCAAAACATAGCTTCTAGCATGAGATCATACCAGTGCCAGTCCAGCATAAATTAAATCACAGAAGATCACCTAGGAAGCTCTGCTCTGCTGCTGAGAACTTGGACAAAGATGAAAAAGTGAGAGGAAAACAAGAGAGCACAAAATGAGCAAGAGAATGAAAATTAGTGATAAACCTGAGATGACTCTTTTCAGTCTGTTCTTCTACAGATAAAACATTGAAATTTCATGATTTGTTCTTCATTTGATATAAATTTTTCATAATTTTTCACTCTTTAGATTATTCCCCTCTGAAGATCCTCTAGTCTTTCAGAAGGTGGTACTACAAACTCATCAAAATCATCCAGATTTTGCCTGTATAATACAGAGAAGATTAGTGCTATTTCTTCTGATGATCAAAATTACTCTGGAAACTATGCAGCAAAGCATGGAGGAAAGGGTAAAGCCACGCATTGTCCTAGGTGCTGTGATACAACACAATAAGACAGGCAAGGGCCATGCCAGAAAAGAGCTTACAAGTGTAACAGAATACAAACCAATACAAGGAATCAAACAAATAACAAGAATGTAAAATAGTAATGAGTTCTACAAAGAAAATAAACAGAATAATATGGCAGAGCATCTTTGGTTGTGAGGAAAGGCCACTCTGAGAGAGTGACATTTGAGGTGAGATCCAAAATGACAAGGAGGAAAGCAAGAAAGTGTATGTGGAGGTGTTTCCTGGGCTGCTAACATACAGTGTAAAGGTCCTGAGAATGAATGAGCCTGACATGTCCAGGTACAAAAACATGAAGAACAATAGGAGATAAGGCAAAGTCAGTTGTAACTAAAAAATAAATTAAAAAAATAATCTATACTAATAAAAGTGTAATATGTTAATTAGACTGGACATATTCTGGACATCTTTCCAGACAAAGCCACAGTGGTGGGGGCCACGGCAGAGACAGTTAAGGGCAATCAGGCTGGCAGAGGAGAGCAGTTAGGGGCAATCAGGCTAGCAGGCAGGCGAGCATTTAGGAGCCAGTGGTCCCGGATTGCTAGGGGTATGTCCGACTGCTGGGATTGGGCCTACACCAGCAGTCGGACATCCCAGATTGGAGAGGGTGAGGCTGGGCTGAGGAACCCCCTGATCCCCAGGCATGAATTTTGTGCCCTGGGTCTCTAGTACTTTTATAAAAAGGTAGACAAAGGTTAGAGACATAGGGCCCTAATAAAAATGCTAATAAACTTTTATATCTAATTGCATTTATTGAAGAGACTGTCTTTACTCTATTGTATATTCATGCCTCCTTTGTCAAATATTAATTGAGCATAGTGATTTGGGTCAATATCTGGATTCTCTATTTTATTCTATTGATCTATATGTCTGTTTTTGTGCCAGTAACAGGCTGTTTTGAGAACAATGGCTTTGTAATACAGCTTGAAATATGGTATTGAGATCCCACCTACTTTATTCTTCTTTCTCAGGGTTGCTGTAGCTATTCAGGGTCTTTTTTTGTTCCAGATGAATCTTTTGAGAGTTCTTTCTAGGTATGTGAAATATGCCATTGTTATTTTAATGGGGAGTGCATTGAATCTATAGATTGCTTTGGGTAATATGGACATTTTAATTATGTTGATTCTCTCAATCCATGAGCATGGTATGCTCTTCCATCTGTTTATGTCTTCCTCTATCTCTTAATTCTGAGTCATGTAGTTTTCTGCATATAGGTCTTTTACCTCCTTGATTAAGTTTATTCTAGGTATCTTAATTTTTTTGGTGTGATGGTAAATGGGATTGCTTTTTTAGTTTCTCTTTCTGTAAGTTCTCTATTAATGTATAAAAATGCCACAGATTTCTAGGCATTAATTTTGTATCCTGCTACATTGCCAAATTCATTTATTAAGTCTGTTAGTTTTTTGATGGAGTCTTTTGGGTATTGTATGTACATTATCATGTCATCTGTAAATAAGGAGAGCTTTACTCCCTCTTTTGCAATTTGGATGCCTTTTATTTCTTCTTCTTGTCTAATTGCAATGGTTATTGCTTCCAGTACTATGTCGAATAGAAGTGGTGAGAGTGAGCATCCCTGTCTTGTTCCTGTTCTTAAGGGAAATGGTTTTGGTTTTTGCCCATTTGAGTATGATGTTAGCTGTGGGTTTATCATATATGGCTTTTATGATGTTGATGTATGATCTTTCTATTCCCACCTTGTTGAGAGTTTTTATCAAGAAAGGGTGTTGGATTTTGTCAAATGCTTTGTGTGCATCAATTGCTATGACTATGTGATTTTTGTATCTCAATTTGTTTATGTGATGTATCATGTTTGTCGATTTGCAGATATTGTACCATCCTTGCATTCCTGGGATAAATCCTACTTGGTTATGATGTATGAGCTTTCTGATGTACTGTTGGATCTGATTTCCTAGAATGTTGTTGAAGATTTTGGCATCTATGCTCATGAGGGATATTGACCTGTAATTTTCTTTCATTGTGTTGTCTTTACCTGGTTTTAGTATTAGGGTGATACTGGCTTCATAGAAGATGCTTGGAAGTATTCTTTCATCTTGAATTTTTTTGAATAGTCTGAGGAGGATAGGTTTTAATTCTTCCTTGAATGTTTGATAAAATTCCCGTGTGTTGCCATCTAGCCCTGGGCTTTTGTTTGCTGGAAGCTTTTTGATGACTGCTTCAATTTCTTCCATAATTATTGGTCTAGTGATATGTTCAGATTCTTCTTGATTGAGTTTTGGAAGGTTATATTTTTCTAGGAATATGTCCATGTCCTCCAGATTGTCCAGTTTGTTGGAATAGAGTTGTTCATAGTACTTTTTTAACAATCCTTTGTATTTTGATGGGGTCTGTTGTTATTTCACCTCTTTCATTTCTGATTTTGTTTATTTGAATGCTCTCTCTTTCCTTTCTTGGTGATCCCAGCTAGAGGTTCATCATTCTTATTTATCCTTTCAAAGAAGCAGCTCTTGGTTTTGTTGATCTTTTGTATTGTTTCTTTGGTCTCTATGGCACTTATCTCCATTCTGATCTTTACTATTTTCTTCCTTCTGCTTACACTGGGATTTTCTTGTTGCACTATTTCTAACTCTTTGAGTTGTAGGGTTACATAATATATTACCATTGTTTCTTTGTGTGTGTGTGTGTTTTTGTTGTTTTTTTTTTTTTTTTTTTTTGCAGTAGGCTTGTAGAGCTATGAACTTCACTATCAAGACTGCTTTCACTGTGTCTGATAGATTTTGGATTGTTGTGTTTTCACTATCATTTGTTGCCATGTTGTTTTTATTTTTTCCTTGATTTCACTGGTAACCCAGTCATGTTTAATAGCATGCTGTTTATTCTCCATGTGTTTGATTTCTTTGGATTGTTTTTAACAGTAGTTGTTTTCCAGTTTTATGCCATTGTGTTCTGAGAAGATGCTTGATATGATTTCTATCTTCTTGAAGTTGAAGAGACTTTGCCTATGACCCAACATATGGCCTATCTTTGAAAATGTCCTATGTGCACTTGAGAAGAATGTATATTCTGTAGCTTTGGGGTGAAATGTTCTGTAGATTTCAATTAATTCTGTCTGGCAATATAAGTAGGATCAATTTAGGATTGATGTTTCTTGGCTGATTTTTTGTTTAGAGGATTTGTCCAATGGTGATAGTGGGGTATTAAAGTCTCCTACTATGATTGTATTGCTTTCCATTTCTTCCTTGACTTCCTACAGGAGTTTTGTTTTTTGTTGTTGTTTTTATCATTTATTTGGGTGTTCCAGTATTGGGTGCTTATATGTTTACCAGTTATTTCTTCTTGTTGGATTGTTCCCTTTAGTATTATGAAGTGGCCTTCCTTATCTCTTCTTATGTCCTTCACTTGAAGATCTAATTTATCTGATATAAGTATTGCTACCCGAGCTTTTTATTCATTTCAATTAGTCTGAAAATCATTTTCCATCCCTTCACCCTCAGTCTGTGTGCATCTTTTTCTGAGATGAGTTTCTTATAGATAGCAGATATATGGGTCATGTTTTCTTATCCAATCCATTACCTTATGTCTTTTGATTGAAATATTTAATACATTTGCATTTAAAGTTATTATTGATAGGTACTTATTTGTCACTATTTTTATTCTTTACGCCTGTGTCCCTTCTTCACTTCCTTTTCTTTTCTTTCTTTCTTTTTTTTTTTTTTTTACAGCAGACCCTTTAGCATTTTTTGCATTGTTGGTTTGGTGGTAATAAATTCCCTAAGTCCTTTTTTGCCTGTGAAGCTCCTGATTTCACCTTCAATTTTGATTGATGACCTTGCTGGGTACAATATTCTTGGATTCAGATGCTTCTTTTGCATGATTTTGTATATTTCATTCAATTCCCTTCTGGCCTGATAAGTTTCTGTTGAGAAATCAGTCACTAGTCTGATGGGGGTTCCTTTGTAGGTAACTTTCTGTCTCTCTCTGGCCGCTTTTAAGATTCTTACTTTGTCATTGGTGTTTGCCAATTTAATTATACTGTGCCTTGGCATTGGTCTTTTGGGGTTCATTTTGTTTGGGACTCTGTGAGCTTTTTGGATTTGTGTGCATTTCTTCTTCCCTATCTCAGAGAAGATTTCTGACATTATTTCTTCAAACGGGTTTTATATTCCTTGTTCAGTTTCCCCTCTTTCTGGAACCCCTATTATGCAGATATTGTTTTGTTTCGCGTTATCCCAAAGTTCCATTAGGCACTCTCCTTGCTTTTTATTTATTTTTTTCTAGAAGCTGCTGTACTTGGGTATTTGTCCTACTTTGTCTTCTAGATCACTGATGCAGTCCTCTGCTTCTTCTAGTCTACTTTTGATGCTTCCTATTGAGTTCTTTACAGCAGCGATGTCATTTTTCATTTCTTCTTGTGTCTTCATTTCCTCTTGGTTCTTACTCATATTGTTGAATTTGTCTTCCATTCTTTTCAGCCACCTTATGACCATTTCTCTGTATTCTTTCTCTGTCAGGTTGCTTGCCTCCATTTTCTTTACTTCCTTTTTTGGTGATGCCTGCTTTTCTCTCATATGTGGGCTATTTCTTTGTCTGATCATGGTCTCTCTTCTCTGGGTGTCTGGTTATGTATTTCTTTCTCTCCTACATTAATTTAGAGAGATAAAAACAACACAACCAGGTACAATGTAAAAGGTACTTAACAGAAATGTATTCATAATATTAATAGCCACAAATAAAGGTGGCCACCAGAGGGAGACAAATTATAGAATAGGAAAGAAAGAAGAAGAGAGAAAATAAGAAGAAAAAAAAGAAAAGAGTGCAAAATGAAATTGGAAGAAAAAAGAAAAAGAGAAAAAGAAAAAAATAAGAGAGAAAAGAAAGAGAGTAAAAAAGAGAAGGGGAACAAGTTATATATATGGGGAGAAAACTACAATAGAATAGCACTAATACCAACAAATGCCAGCAACAAATACCTGGAGATTAATGCAATCTACAAACAACAACTAATATCAGGGGAGGCAAGGGAAAACAGAAGTAAAAAACAAACAAATACAAAGCAAACAAAAAGCAAAACAAAATAAGAAGAATCAGCAAAACAATCTCACAAAACTGTATAAGAAATCGATATAATCAACATTCAAGCAAAGAACAACAAAAGGACAGGGAGAAAAACAATTTTTTGGGTAGTGAAGAGAGAGAAGAGAGAAGTATTTATGGACTTGGATCAGGAGATTGGAAATTAGATATATAAGTAGGATGAAATTTTAACAGGCCATAAAAAGAAAGAATAGGAAAAATCTAAAGTAGGAAAAGGGTAAGAGAAACAGGACAACAATAGGGGAAAAGTTAGGAAGAGGTGAATGCATAAAGATAGAGTTGAGATAGAATAAAATAATGCTAAAGGAAAGATGCAATTAGAATGTAGAACTCTAATACCAAAGTAAAATAAAGAGAAAATAAAACAACACTCTTTTTCTCAAAAAGGTAAAATAATAGTAGTAATAATACTGATTAAAAATAAAAATGTAATAATTATAAAGGTAAAATCAGGTGAGGAAAAAAGAAAAAAATAGTATCTTAAGTAAAAATGAAAAATAAAAAATTAAAAAATAAATAAAAAATAAGAGTTTGCAGTAGTGAAGGTCATTCACTTCCTCTATTGATCTGTTTGGCATGCCTGTTTCTCAGTGGGGACAATATTGCAGTTCCCTGTGTTCCACTAGTCTTTAAGCTGGCGTTGTGTCTTAATCTCTTTATTCTTTGGTGATTACACCAGAGTCAGTTTGTGAGTCAGCCCCTGGTTGGCAGTGTTTCGGAATTGACCTCTGAGACTATAGGTCCTCTCTAGCATGTGCTTAGATCCTACTTTCCCTGTGGCACTTAATAATGTGGGAGTGGGCTGCCCCAGAGCTGGTTCTCTGATGGTTACTCCCTCTTCTGATCCTCAGGCTCCAGGAAAACACCTTATTCTGTGGTCTCCCAGGGTGTACACAACAGGGTAATACTTTGTATTGGGCTTATCAATCAGAAGAAAGGATCTGAAGAGGTAAGATCGCAAGTCTGTGCAGTCTCCTTTCCCTGTTCCTGTCCAAGCAGCCATCACACTTTAATAACTCCCAGGCTGTCCTTTTGTGTCAAATCAAAATGAGTTGCTTTCTAGAGATCTTCTCTGTTAATAGCTCTGAGGACCCCCTTCCACATTCAGGGATCATGTCCTGCCCAACATCCATGGATTTCTCTAGGTGCATATTTCCCCCCGTTCAGTTTCCAGTGCACGCACCTTTCTGTTCTGTGGGACCAGAGACTTCAGCTTATCCCAGGCGAAATCTGACCTTTCCGTGTTTTGTGTGGAGCTCCTTTAAATCTGAGTGTTTGCGCTGATTGGGAAGTGGTGTTCTGGGGTTTGGAGCTGTTTGGTGGGTGTTGCAGCTGTAGATTTTCAGGCTTCTGTAAACATCCACTTTCCCCTTCAAGATGGCATGGTTTCCTCATCTGAGCTAGCGGTTCAGTGAGGGAACCAGGCAGCAGTGAAGACTGCCTGGTCAGGAGAGCCCCAACCAGCAGTCCCCCACCTTCTCCTGGAGTATCGTATACCTAAAATCACCAACAAACACTCCCTGTGTGACCCTCAGCTGTTCTCTCTGTATGCTCATGGAGAAGGCTTGGGACATGTCTCTCTATTTCATTGTCATTTTTCTCTCCATGGTACTATTTTTTACTCCTATTTTACAGATGAGGAAGCTGAGACTCAGAGAGCAAGTAGCTTAATCAAAATCAGCAACTAGTAAGTTGAGGGAGCAGGATTAGAAGACAGTAATTTTGATCAGAGAATCCTTCTTGTCTATATTCTATTTGCATGTCATCCTGAATTATAATTTACTAGAGGCCTGGTGCATGAATTCGTGCACAGGTGGGATCTGGCTGGTTGGCCAAGGGGAGGGGCCGTGGGTGGTTGGTGGGTTGGCCCCACCCCAAATCGGGGTGGGGGCTGATCAGGGGCAGGGCCTGCTGGGGGGAGAGGCTGAGGGTGGTCAAACTCCTGGTCATGGGGACAATTTGCATATTAGTCTTTTATTATATAGGACAGTGGTTGGCAGACTGTGGGTCGCGAGCCAAATGTGGCTCATGAGCCGTGGTTTGCTGCTCTGTTGACTAATGAGTTTGCCAACCACTGACCTAGACTCTTAATTCCAACAATTACAGGCTGTTGTTGTTCCTTGTGATTAAGCCCTATCCCAGTGGTCAGCAAACTCATTTGTCAACAGAATGGCAAACTGTGGCTCGAGAGTCACATGTGGCTCATGAGCTGCAGTTTGCCAACCACTGATATATCTCTCTACCTTCTTTTGCTCAACTACAATCTCCCTGAGAGTAGCAATCTAATCTCATTCTCTCCTATAAGCATAGGCACTAAACAACCCTCTAGGCCTGCCCCTCCATTATCTTAGTCATCCCATTAGCTGGCTGGATTCCATGACTTTGTACCATTATGGTGATGTGTGTTGACCGCACATTAGTGGCTCCACTTTAGAATTCAGAGGGGAGCAGAGTGTCTTAGTTCAGAGGATAGAGACAGTGCAGATAATGGGCAAAGACAAAAGGACTACAAATATTTAAATAATGAGCAAAAAGTTCTTTTGCCTTTTTATTTTAGTATATTTGTGGAATACCAACTTTATTTAGAGTTGACTGGACAATTAATAGGCTTAAAAAGTGATAGTACCCACTAGGAAAGTAAAATTGTATTTTAGGTAATTATATTTCCCCCTCAAAGTTTTAAAAACAATAAATAATCACAAATATTTTACAGTGCCAATAACTTAATAAATTAATAATGGGACCAAATAAAAAATGGAGCATATCAAGATAGTGGATATCTACTAAAAAACTCAGGTAAATCAATGTAATACTGAGCATTCACTTAAAAATTGGATACTATAATCTTCACTGCCTTTAAGCTGAACAGTTTCTTTAGGAACTACTCCTTTCTTTTTCTTTTTACTTTTTCTTTGTTGTGGCTGGTATATACAAAATATTTGTTCCTAACAAGATCATAGGAACATAACTATATGAATTTAATTGTAATTCACATATGTTGGTGGTAGAGAATATTAATTCAGTCATTTGTCTTTTGTTTTCTTTTGCATTTCTTTATTGAATGCTAGTGGAAATGCTCTTTCTTTCCAAAGACAGGAATCAACACCTGACAGTCTGAAAAGTCAGTAAGTATATATTTGTTGGGCCCAAACCCAGTGTGTTTGGGGAGGATCTAAAGATCTTCAAGCACACTTTTTTCTAAGAGGGGCAGCATGAAACTGTCCTGTGTATAATTGTGGTATGCAAAAATGATTCCATTTCTAACAAAGCAAATAATCCTATCTAATAAAGTAGTAATATGCAAATTAACTGTTGCTCTGCAACAAAATGGCAGCACCCATAGCCACAAGACGGGGGTGCCCAGTCCTCTTAGCTCTGCTGGAAACAAACTCACTCCCCATTGCTTGATCCCCTCCCATTGGTGGCAGCCTGAGGTCTCAGCCTGGCAGGGGCCTGCACCCCCATGGCATGATCCCTCTTCCAGTTTCAGCAGCCTGGGGTCTCAACCACTGAGTCACACCAGCCAGGCAGATATGGAGGAATCTTAAATGTTTCTTTTTCTTTGATTGAACTTTTACAGAGAGGAAGGGAGAGGGATAAAGAGTCAGAAACATTGATGAGAGAGAAACATCGATCAGCTGCCTCCTGCACAGCCCCCACTGGGGATGTGCCTGCAACCAAGGTACATCCCCTTGACTGGAATCAAACCTGGGACCCTTCAGTCCGAAGGCTGACGCTCTATCCACTGAGCCAAACTGGTTTTGGCAATGTTTCTTTATTTAAAAAAGATATTTTATTGATTTTTTACAGAGAGGAAGGGAAAGAGATAGAGAGCTAGAAACATCTATGACAGAGAAACATTGATCAGCTGCCTCCTGCACACTCCCCACTGTGTATGTGCCCCCAACCAAGGTACATGCCCTTGACCAGAATAGAACCTGGGACCCTTGAGTCTGCAGGCTGATGCATGCTCCATCCACCTAGCCAAACTAGTTAGGGCTATCCAATATATTAAAGAAAAAACCCTATCTAATAAAAGAGGGAATATGCAGGGGAGAGCATTTGGGGGTGACTGGGTTGTCAGGGGAGGGCAGTTGCGGATGATCAGGCTGGTGTAGATCAGGCTGGCAGGGGAGTGGTTAGAGGGTGATCAAACTGGCAAGCAGAAGCCGTTAAGAGCAATCAGGCAGGCAGGAGAGCAGTTGGGAGCCAGCAGTCCTGGATTGTGAAAGGGATGTCTGACTGTCTGTTTAGGCCCAGTCCCTAGATTCGGGCCTAAATAGATAGTTGGACATCCCCGGAGAGGTCCCAGATTGGAGAGGATGCAGGTTGGGCTGAGGGATACCGCCCCCCAAGTGCATGAATTTCATGCACTGGAACTCTAGTCCTATCTAATATGCAAATTAACCATTACTCTGCTATACCCACAAGCCATGCCCACCGCCCGCCTTATTCGGCCCGAGACCCCTCCAGTGCACCCCGCATCGGCACTGCTCTGTAACCCTTGGGCTGCCCGCCTCCTGGCCTGCCACTTTGCCGAAGCCGCCCCTCAGGCGGGGGCCTGTCCCTGCACCTGGGGCTGAGGCTCCTGGCCAGCCCTATCCCCGAAGCTTCCTTTTCCTTCAGGCGCTCTCCTCAGACCTCAGACCTCAGACCCCCGGGAATTTGTCTCTGGCGGCCCCGCCCCTCCGTGGATCCCTGCAGCCCTTCTCTCCTGGGCTCTCCTGGGCTGCCAACCTGTCAGGATGCTGCTGGGGCGCCCTGCTTTGGGCAGCATGGTCCTAGGGCAGAGGGTGGGGGCGTGGGGAGCAGCTCCAGTAAAGTAGTAAACCTCAGGCTGGTGTTGGGATTCCACTGTGGGCCACAGGGGAGTCGGCCTGGGCTGGATGAAATGGCGCTTAGACCCAGAGTGCTGTCCCAGGCCCTGCAGCCACACCCACCCTGTGAACCAGCCTAATTTGCATATTGCCTCTTTCTATATTAAGATTAACAGACCTTAGATGCAAAAAATTGGAGAAATTCAATATTACAGCTGTTTGAGAGTACAATCTTTCTTGGGTCAAGTAACATACCAGCCAGAAATTTAAAGAGAAATGAGACAGCTATAGTGAGCCTTGATAAGCTACCAGATATCTCTGGTGTCCTGGAAGGCTGGGCACATGTATAAGGCTGCTGGTACATAGGTGAGGCTGGGAAAGATCCCGGAGATCTACTTCTCCTGGTTGAGAATGAGGCCTTGCACACATGCAGAAAAGATAGGGAAAGTTCTAGCAGAAGATAAAAGCTGTGGAAGACACAAACTGCCTCCAATCTGAAAGCTGTCCCACAGATCTATTTGAATGGTAGAAGTCTTACTGGCTCAAGATGTTTAAGTGAAACCTCAGAATAAACACTGGTGGTTCACTATCTTATATAATAAAAGCCTAATATGCTAAGTGTCCGGTTGATGGGTCAGCCGTTCAACCAATCAAAGCGTAATATGCTAATGATATGCTAAGGCTGCTCAACAGCTTGCTATGACATGCACTGACTAGTAGGAGGCAGACACTCTGACTGGTAAGTTAGCTTGCTGCTCGGGTCCAGACAATTGGGACTGAGCAAGATGGGCCTGACATGCCCTGGAGCTTCCCTGTGGTCCCTCCCCAGCTGACCAATCTCCTGTGTCCCTCCCTGGCTCCCATCATGCACTAGTGGGGTCCTTCGGCCCAACCAGCATCCTCTAGCAATTCAGGAACCCTCGGGGGATGTCAGAGAGCCAGTTTTGGCCCAATCCTGCAGGCCAGGCTGAGGGACCCCACTGGTGCACAAATTCTTGTACCAGGTTTCTGATATTTAATAATCTAGTTACAGATCCTGGAAAACCATGCATAAGAATGAAAACAACTGGGAAGATAACTGTAGAGAATACAGACTCCACAAAATAGTTCATGCAAGTTAGTCAATAAACAACCAAAAGCAACAGCAACTTCCAAGAGGGGAGATGAGAATCCATATTTGCCACAATATATTATCTAAAATGTCCAGTTTGCAACAAAATCTTACAGAACACAAAGAAAAAATGAAAAACACCCCATACAGAGGAACAAAAGTAGTCAATGGAATTAAAGTGGTACACTAGAAAATATGTACTTAACACATGATAAAAATGAACAGAATAACAAAAAAGATTTGTGACATATTGCCAAAACTAGTTTGGCTCAGTGGATAGAGCATCAGCCTGTGGACTGAAAGGTCCCAGATTCGATTCCGGTCAAGGGCATGTATCTTGGTTGTGGGCACATCCCTGGTGGGGGTTGTGCAAGAGGCAGCTGATTGATGTTTCTCTCTCATTGATGTTTCTAACTCTCTATAAGGCAGATTCTCAGACTGAATTTAAAAATACAATCCAATTATCTTCTGCCTACAAGAGACACACTATTTTATTTATTTATTTTTAAATACATTTTTATTGATTTCAGAGAGGAAGGGAGAGGGAGAGAGAGATAGAAACATCAATGATGAGAGATAATCATTGATCGGCTGCCTCCTGCACACTCCCTATTGGCGGGGGGGGGGGGGGGTGTCGAGCCCGCAACCTGG
>PVJN01044758.1:0-17053 GCA_004026805.1 Lasiurus borealis | reverse complement strand
GTTTCCAAGGAAGATCAATTTTCATTTATTAATAATATCTCCTCATGTGGTACTTAAGTGGAGGATAAATAATTCGGCCTGTACCATGGGTATTCTGTGGCACTTTTAAGTGCTTCTGTTAAGTGCTTTCTCATTTAGTTAGAGAACAGAAGTAGCTGTTGAAGAACCTTCGCTTAAGATCTGGCTGTAAATTATTGCTCCCCTGTAGCTTTTCTGTGCATATGCTTAGGGAAAGGGGGGAGCTGTTAAGAGAAAAAATGCAACTGTATTCTGCTTCCTTGGCTAGGAAGCACCAGAGTGACAAGTTTCCTGTAAGTCTGATTCTCAAACAACAAAATAAAGCTTTGTGGCAAGGAAATTAAGAGGAAAGTATTGAGGATGATAATTTTTCTGCAATTACAGAGAAAAAATGAAATTGGTTCATAGTGGATGAAGAAAAAGGAGGAGGAGGAGGAAGAGGAAGAGGAGAAGGAGGAGGGGAGGAGGAAACAATCATTAGACAGTTATCAGGTTTCTCTAAAAGGTGAATTATTTTTTCTCCCCTAGTGATGAAAAAATTCTTAGCAATTCATAGAAATGGTCAGTTCAGGTATTGATGGGATGGTTACCAAGTTCTAGGGAAATCTTGAAGACAAAGAGAACAACTGATCCCTTGTGGTTTCTACCAGCTCCGATCTAGTTTAGAAAACCAGGTAGTGAACTGAACTTCATAGAATTCTAGAAAAATGAATACTCAGAGGAAAACTTGGGTTTAATCATCAGTTTACATAGTTTGTGAGGAATAGTATTTCCTTTCTTTTGCCCTGTATTACCCTAAAAGTTTTTTCTTCTAAGCCCAGATTCACAACTTGGAATAAATAATGGTGTCTATCTATCTAGGGAAAGATTCATATCAGTTTCATTGAGAAGAAAGATCTTAATTGATTAGTGATATCAAGAGGGAAGGGGAATAGCAGTGTGTGAGGTGTCCACCATCCAAATTCTAGACCAGAGGTTGGCAAACTTAATCTGTAAAAGGCCATGTAGTAAATATTCTAGACTTTCAAGGGCATACGGTCACCGTTGCAACCACTTAGCACTGTCATGATAGTGCAAAAATGTCCCTAAACAATATGAGAATGAAAACTTTAGTAATGACTGTGTTTCCATAAAACTTCACTTACAGAAACAGGTAGGAGGCCCAGCTCAGCCCATGGCAGTCATTTGCTGACCCCCATTCTGTAAACTACTAACCAAGAGCTTCCCGAGTCAGAGTTGCTAGCCCTCCGCTGACGCCATCACATCCCCTCCAGACTCTCTCATCTTTGTGTAGGCGCTTCACGCACTATAGAATCTACCATGCTTTCACCAAGACTGTTGGACAATGTACTTTCCCAAGGGTAAAGGCTGCAAAAGGAAGAAAGTTGTGTTAGAGGGAAAGCTGATGCTTTGTCAAGGCAAGTATTTAGGTAGCATGACTCGAAACACATGTGTACAATCTGACTACACTGGAAGCTCACTGCTAGAGGAATTGTCGGAGCATAAAATTAGGTCTAGTCGAGGAGGAATGCAAGCCCCAAGGTCTGACTAAACTGAGACAATAGGATGAAGGAAGTTAACAGTGTGATAGCTGATAAGCTTCAGAAATACAATGCTTTTCATAGCAACCAGTGCCTCTTGAGAATAAGAGTTCACAGTTTATGAAATCTTTATTGCTTGAGTAGATTAGAAATTAATCCTGCACAATCAGAATGAAACAACTCCAATTGTAACAATACCTTCTGTGATGCCCCAAACGCTGCCAAGTCACACCTGCCCAGGCCTGACTCGGAACAGACTACCATGTTCAGCCTGCTTCCTAGAAAGGAAACTTCAATCCACTCCTAGTCAGCAGGAAATTCTAGTTTTCCTGCCAAGACAGTCGTACATTCTGGCCCAAGTGTAAGCCAAACCGGTAAGTTCCTATATTACAAGATTTGGGCAATGCAAGGCTCACCTGTTGAAAAACTTCTGCCTCTAAAATGTATTAAATTTCATGAGATTTCTAAAACTATAAAGCACCTTATCTCAAATATGCAAAGCAAAGGCACAGAGCACGAAGGAAAATAGGAAAAGATGTTTTGGATTTTTTTCCCAGTTATAGCAAAGAAAGAATGGGAATAAAAATAAGACTGAATTAGGCATGTCAGTTACAAGAAAGGAGCCAAGATCCTTTTTGAAAGGGGGGAGACTTCCAGTTTCATGAAAAACCTAAAACCCAAGGTCTGCAGTGTTACTATTTTTATGGAACCATCTTTCCAATCTCAAACATTCAGAGTTATTGAAATAGTAATCACTTTTGAAAAGAAGGATTTCGTTGGAATTAATATAGAGAACGGTATGTAGTCACTGAATGCCATGGAAGTATGGCAGAGTGTAATTTTTTACATTATGGCTCAGGTGTGCACAAAAAGTAATAATGCGTTTTATCTACAGTTGGGGACAAATGCAACCAGAAAAGGTAACTGGAATCCTTATTTTTGCTGTGGATAGAAAAAGTATAAAGTTATTCCTAAAGGTCTTCAGTCCATTTCAAATTAATGTAGTAGTCAGATTTCTTTTCAGGGCTGTTTCTTTTCTTCAAAAATCTCCCCTGATCTTCCTTTCATGCCAGGTTGGCATCAGAGAAGACTCGCAGCCTCCTAGTGTCCTTAGTACAGCGTGGTCTTTCTCTCTGGCATCCTGCTGATGTCTGCTTCACTCTAGTCTCTGTCTTTATTTGGATGTTTGTCTTTATTTCATCCTCTAAGGAAGTGAACTTGGCTATCGTTTCTGGAGGTTTATACTATCTATATGGTTAGAGACAACCTTCTCTGCTCAACTGCTGATAGGAGTCCACCTTGGTTCTTGTTGGGATAGAGCCTCAGAGTCCTAACCAAGTCCTCTCTCCAACCCTTGATGTAGGCCCAGCATGGGGGTGCGGTCTCCGGGCCTCGCCATTACACACCAGGTTGCCATTTCTGTCCTGTTGCAACTGCACCGTGTTGGCCAAGAGTCATCCAGAAAGGTGGTCTCCTACCAAGAAACCAAATGGGAAGCGAAGCATTTACCTCCTCTGATCTCTTTGGAGCTTCTGTGTTCTCAAAGGTCTTAATTCAGCAAAGTCCCTCGGGTTGGGGAGGTCAGATCCTTGAAAAACCCTGGCACAGGCCTACTCCTCCCGCTCACTCTGAAACCTCTCTTCTTCCTACTTCCGGGATTTCCACTTTCCTCACTTGTCTGATAGTGGCTGTTCCATGTCTGCCTTCTGCACACCACAACAGACTGTTGTTCTCATTGTTCCTACCCTCCCATACCCTTTAGCAAGGGCCCTTTGGATATTTATGACATCATTCGTAGACCATACAAAATTATCAGTTTAAAAAGTAGCCTGCTGATATTTGGTCATACATTTCATTAACTCACTCCTAATGCCTCGTCAGGGCCAACCCAAATGACTTTGCAGGCCTTATACGGCCCGTGGGCCTGACGTTCCGCACCCCTGCCCTATAGGCTGAGGTGACTGACTCTCCTGCTTCACCTGGGACTGTCCTGATTTTAGAACTGAAAGTCCTCTGTCCTCAGAAACCCCTTGGTCCGAGGCAAACTGGGATGGTTGGTCACCCTATCTGTGATACATCAGCCTCATGGCCAAGCTTTAGTAGCCAAAGAGCTGTAGGGGAAGGAAATTTGATTACTCAGAAAGGAACCATATGTGCAGAACTGAAAAATATTTTTCTTCACTATAGAAATAATAGAAAGTTTGTTTCTATTACACCTAGCAACTAATTTGTTGAAAAGGAGCTGCAGTCACTGCAGAATTAAAATCTGGCTGGAAGCTGATTTGTTGAAAGGAACGTGGCTGTCACATTTGTGAAAACTTTCCCTCTCACTGTAGATGTTTTTGATCCAGAATGCTGATCGGATTCAACGTTTTGAGCCCCTTGAATCATTTAAGAGAATACTTTACTGCAGAATAACCTGAGTCCTGAAATAAGTCTTAACTATAAACAAAATGGATATTTTAATTGTGTTAAAGCACTGTTTATTCATTTTATAATAATGTTTGAAATTGAATTAAAGATGAGGATAGAAATGAAGACTATCAATAGGTCACTAAAACCACACTTGATTTAGGGCAAGGAAAGTCAAGGGGCCCCGGCAGCATATTTGGATGTGGCCATGAGGGATCTTCACGTGGACAGGGGTAGGCAGCCTGAGATGGGCTGTCCTGTGAATATCTTGGAAGGACCTAGAGACAGAAAACATGGACCAGCACCTCGGGCCTGGCAGTATCTTAAAGGCACATCCCAAACCCAGTAATGATTCAGGAAACAGCAATGACTCAGAATCTCTAAGAGATGGTAGCTGCGGTCCAGGTGGGTGTGGATGAAGCCCAGGTGAGAGGACGCGGCCACTAGGAGAAGGATGTCTGAGCCAGGTGGACAGCTGTTCGACATGGGGAGGGCAGGCAATAGAGTCACAGGCTTGGTTCATAGCAGTAAATAACCAGGAAAGGCAGGAAGAAATTAATACCTTAATACAAGTTGTTTTCATGGGATGGGCATAAGGGAGCAGAAACGTGATAACCTGAGACCACTTAGGAGCCCAGGGACCTTCACTGGGGCTGCTGACATAGGATCTGATCAGATGCTATAAAGACAGGGTACAGCCCTAGCCTGTTTGGCTCTCTGGATAGAGCATCGGCCTGCAGAGTGAAGAGTTCAGGGTTCAATTCAAGTTCGGGGCACATGCCCAGGTTGCAGGCTCAATCCCTAGTTGGGGGCATGCAGGAGGCAGCCAATCAATGATTCTCATCATTGATGTTTCTCTCTCTCCCTCTCCCTCCTCTCTGAAATCAATAAAAATATATTTTTTAAAAAGACAGCACGTTGAGGGAAGACTTGGATTCTTGAGAGAAGAGTCAGACAGATACACAGCTACCCATGGACCTATGCTAAGAGCATCAGAGAGGCTGTAGAGACCCATCAGAGGGGTCACCCAATTAATTGGAGGGGGCACCCAATTAGTCGAGGCTGGGTATGTATGTGTGTAAAGGGCATTCAGCTAGTATAACCTCATCTTAAGTGGAAGAGCAGAAAGATTAAGTAACATTTTATGTCACCTAAAACTTCAAGGCTTAACGTATTCTGCAGCGGCGGGAACAGTATCCTCATGGACAGCGGTTGCCAACCATTGGTCTAGATACCTGTCAGGTAAGGCCTGGCAAAGCCCTTGATGGGACCAGTGGCCCCAGCTCCTGTCCCGCCCCCCCCCCTCTTCCCCCACCCCCCCATCCCCCCGGGCAGGGCAGCACCTATTCCCATCTCTCAAGGTCTGGAGGTGATGTGAGCACAGGCATGCCATTCCCAAGAGTGACTGGGAGGTGAGCTCAGTTCATGCCTCCATTTGAAAGGCCAGTTTCTTGCTTGTCATGTAAGATGATGGAGTCGCAGCATGGAAGGGAACCCCTCCTGGAGCACCACCCACGGCACGGCACGGCCTCCAGAAACCCGCCATGGGAGGCTGACAACTTGGAGGATGGCATGCCTGGTCTTGTCTGACACACCTCCTGCTTGTAAGCTTCCCCGGTAAACTTATCTTCACGTCCGCGCTGCATAACGGGGTGCTGTTTGCCTTCATCTATCCGGTCACACTTGCCTGCATCTGCTCTGCATTCGACACAGATGCAAGTGCTCAGGACAAAATGGGTGTAGAAACAGTCCAGCGTGAATCTAGAATCCAACAAGGACAGCTCAGCCTTCTACACAGATTGAAAAGCAGAGGCTCGTGGCCCTGCTTCATATGGCAACCTCCACTGGGAAATGAAATAACAGAGTAGGTGCTAAGTGTTCTGGTCACCTTGGGTGAGAATAAAAAGTCAGAGAGGTGACACATTCTGTGTAGTGGAACTAGCATGCCGTGCTGGAAATAGGAGACCTATGATTAAATTTCAGTTCTGCCCCTCTGACTTTTTCCTTTTTGTTGTTGTTAACCCTCACCCCAAGATACTTTTTCCATTGATTTTTAGAGACTAGAAGGGGGTAGGAAGAGAAAAGGAGGGAGAGAGGGAGAGAGAGACAGAGAGACAGAGAGACAGAGAGAGAGAGCTGACAGAGAAACAAGGATTGTTTGCCTCCTGCTTGCACCCAAACCAGGGCCAGGGATTGAACCTGCAACCCAGGTAGAGACCCTTTGGTGTGCAGGCTCCGACTGCTGAGCCACACCGGCCATGGCTCACTTTTCCTTTTAACATCATTAAACATGGGCTAATACTAAGACTATTTTAAGGTTATTGTGATAGTTAAATAAATAAAGTAGCATAGTAGCATACCAGAACTTAGAACAGAATGGATGTTTCATAAATGTTTACCAAATTCAGTAATGCTAAAACATATGCATTAATAGTAAAGAAACCCAAGAACACTCAAACAGCATATCATCAAGCGTTAAATTGTGTGGAACGCAATGGAGGAAGTCCTGGAGGCCTATTCACAAGTGGGCTTGATGAAAAATTAGCTGTCACATTCGCGTAATGAATTTCACATGGACCTCAGTCACAGGATGCAGCCTTTTGGATGCTGAACCAATAATTTTAGTTTTACATTAGATAAAAAGTATTTACATTTTTGTCTGTCTTTACAAGCAATGTAGACACACAGTAGGAAATATGAGCAGTCCAGAAATTTTTAAAATCAAATCGACTGCAAAATTAATTTCTAGAATTAACCATTATTAAAAAATGGTACATATTCTCAACATATCCTGTCTTTTACCCTGCTTGGTTTTTTTTTAATATATTTTTGTTGATTTCAGGGAGGAAGGGGAGAGATAGATAGAAATGTCAATAATGAAAGAGAAAATAATTGATCAGGTGCCTCCTGCATGCCCCCTACTGGGGATCAAGCCGGCAACCCAAGCATGTGCCCTGACCAGGAATTAAACCATGACCTCCTGGTTCATAGGTTGACACTCCACCACTGAGCCATACTAGTTGGGCAAACCCTGCTTGTTAACTTACATTGTATGGTGAGAAATTTCTCATTACTTTTTAAATTTCTGGAGAACTGTGTTTTTAATGGATGCAGAGTACAATATTTTGTTTATGGATGTATTACATCATATTATTCTTTTTTATGGGAAATGTCTCTTTTTTTCCTCTTCCTATTTGCAATGAACATCTCAGAGATTCAGTATTTGCCAGTATTTAAGAACATTTCCTTAGAATAGAGCCCTAGAGGCGGAATTGAATTATCAGGTCAAAGTGTAGGAACATTTTAAGGTTCCTGATTATGAATTTCCTAATTGCTTTCCAGAAAAGTTGTAGAGAGCATGTCTATCAGCCACAGTTTATGAACAAACCACTGTGGCTCTTGAGTTTAAGGAATTGGCTTTAAATTTTGTTTCGTAACTTCACATTTAAATGGCATCTGTAACTAGTGGCTACAATTTTGAACAGAGCAGGTCTAGAGTGGCTTGCTCTAACCAGGAAGGGAGCCACGGAGGCTGCAGGGTCAACTGGAACACCTAGACTGTGGGAAAATTCCTCCCAGAGTTGGCAATAGATTGTCAGCCTCGGCATTTGATTTGGGAAAGTTTTACTATTTTTTGTGTGTCTTTCTAGGTATTTTGGTGGAGACTTGGGAATCACTGCATGGAAAAATGTTAAGAACCATTTTCAAGCATAAATCTACCATATCCTTCCCCCTTCCTCCCTCCCTTCCTCCTTCCCTTTCTTCCTTTCTTTTTTCCCTTCTTCCTTCCTTCCTTCTAACTATAAGCTTGTGAACAATGTTAAGAATTTTAAAGACAAAGTTTTATTCTACTTCCTTCCACTGTGGGCCCCGATGCATAGAAAAGTAAGTGTTGAGTGTTTTTTTATGGCAGCTAGGTAGATGGGCACATAATGAAGAAATGCTATCTTTCAAACTCAAAGCTTATCTTCTTAGCCATTTTACAACATTATCTTCCTTGAGGACAATTTAAAAGCGAAGAAAATGAATTTCTATGCATTCCATGACAGGAACGTGTTTTTAGGAAAGCGCATTTATAAAAAATTCATCCACTAATTGGTTAATTGGTTACATAATCCATAAACATGGTACGCTGTTTCCTGCAGATCTCTGTGCTAGTTACTATGCAAGGGAAAGGGGATAAAGTGGCAGATGCAGAGTCTGAAGGATACTTTTTTTCTGATTTTTTAACTAAAATAAAGGTCCACAAAAGATAAAAATTAACTACCACTAGGTTACATATTAAGCATATTGACGTTATAGTAAAGAATGTGGTTATTTGGAATCGGGACAGCCTAGAAAATCTGGGCCTAGGATGGCTTTTATATGCATTGAAACATCTCTTGCTTGAGAAAAGCTGATGTTCTAGCTGAGGAAATAAAATTTGCACAAAAATGTAGTCCTCCCAAGAGGCAATGTTGAATTCTAGGGGATTAAAGTAATTTATTTTTTAATTAAAAATTGATAGTTTAATGCCAGTTTTGAGAACAGCTCACAAACACACAAAAAACTTCTTTAGTACTATACCTTCTCTTCATAATTATATCTCACCTGCAGCTTCAATGTGTCAATAAAATCCAGGGTAAATCAGATTGGGTGACACATTGAATTCTTACATTCCACACATGTGTCTTGTATGTACTACATGCCAGGTACTGAACCAAACAATCTGCAAAGACTGAGAGCGGGTTTACCCTGGACATGGGTGGTTTCTGCTGCAGAGCGAGAACAAAGTGTGAGAATCTTTAGAGATATTTGCATCACAACAGGGCTAATGTGTTACTCTGAAGTGCAGTAGGAAAGCTTTTGTATCAGGTTTAAGTCCTCAACAGACCTCCTCTTCCTCTCCTTCCTCTTCCTCCTCTTCCTCTTCCTATTCTTCCTCCTCTTCCTCTTCCTCCTGTTCCTCTTCCTCCTCCTTCTCTTCCTCCTCCTCCTCTTCCTCCTCCTCTTCCTCTTCTTCTGCCTTGGTAAGCCTTAGCATCAAATTGAAGCAATTTTAGGTGTAATGGAAGGGGACAGAGACTGGTAAAGGTTGCTGTGAGCCACATTGAGAACTGCTGCCCTCAGGGGTAAGTACAGTTTTTGTAAACTGGCCCTTAGCTTTTGTGTTTGTATCACACTTTCAATTATTGGAGGTTTCATGACAAAGGTAAAGGGATTTAAAAGCAAACACTGCTTCTGTGGTTATTTTTTCAAAAGCACATCATTGAAAAGTTAAGAGATACTAAATAGCTAAATAGATTTCCTTGAGAATTTTATGCTTCAATCTTCCCTAAGTCTACTGTGTAATTTTTAAGTCAATATTATGTCAAGTGATTCATGACTAGGGACTATGGCATAATAAAGATAAGAGAAAGATCGTTTACCAATGAGAGAAACAGAATTGGCCTCGACTACGTGCATGAATTTCAGATGCCTACAGTTTATGCTTTTGGGGGATTAAAAGAAAAGAACTGCAAAATTACAGACAATGGAATTTTGTAGCATAGAAGTGTTACTGGAAAAAAGTGAATGATTAGAGCACGCAGGCCAATAATCAAAGTACATTGAAGGAAATTTTTTTCTAAATTCGAAGAGGTCTTAAAATCTAAGAATGAACTATAAAAATCTGGGTGGGTAGCTAGACGTGGAGAGAAAGGAAGATTAACCGAGGGTCATTAATTGGCTCATGCTGGTTAAATTCACAATGTTGGCAAGGCAGGATTTAAAACACTACGTTATGAGAAACTGTCAGCACAACAGTATATTCATTAGAGAAAAATACCAAATATGTGGAGAATGTTAACAGTCTATTAAAAGAAGGATTATTTTAATGAATACGATTGTGTCTAGACAACAGAAATGGTCTCCTTGTTGTTATTTTGTTTTGTTTTGTTGTCTTTTAAAAATATAAGATCCTTGAAGTGACATCCAGTCCATTAAAACAGTTAATTAGATGTATTTTTAGAACTTCCTAAACCATGGGGTATGACATTCATTCAAAGTTATCTCTACTCACCCTGTGAAAACAAGAGATATTTTTGGAGAAATCTCATTTTTCATAGTAATATTTTTATGGAAGAATGCTGTAGTCTATTTGTATACTTTGCTCCATAGTACAATGTAGTTTTGAAATAATGTTTTCCAGTATAGCCATATTAAAAATTCCTATATTTTCGGTTTAAAAATCTTCCACAATCCACAGTGATTCCCATATCTTAAATTTTTCTCATACTATTAGAAGTAATGACACACAATAAAATCATGAAAGAGAATAGTGTGGAATGAAGTATACTCACTAATTAGATATACGATGTTGGCAAACGTAGGTTTACAGTTCTGAGTACACAAAACAGAGTTAATAAGACTATTGTAATAATCATAACCTGCACCTCTTTTTCCACACAAACAACTGCAAACCTGCTTTTTCCCACCCCTGTATATCTATATATGACTAACACATAGAATAAATAACACAGAGAGGAAGGGAGAGGGATAGGGAGTTAGAAACATTGATCAGCTGCCTCCTGCACACCCCCTATTGGTAATGTACCCAGAACCAAGCTACATGCCCTTGACCAGAATCAAACCTGGGGCCTTTCAGTCCTCAGGCCAAAACTCTATCCACTGAGCCAAACCAGTCAGGGCACATTGTATTTGATTTATAGTAGAAAGTTTCAAAGGTAGAAGTTAAAGAGAAGAAAAAGTCTTAATGAAGTTGGAAAGAGAAGTCATAAAAATACAATTTAAGGTAGTAAAATCAGAAATGTATTAGTATTATAGCAACATACTTTGGCATCAGAAACTATTTCTAGCTATAAGATCAGAAATAATCTTATACCTCTTTAGAATCATGGCGACAGGCACAAATTTCACTCCCAGATTATTTTGTCTTTATGAATGAATAAAGGTGTAAAGTCAGGATAGAAAAATCAAATGTTCTGAGAGGCTTCAACTTACACTATTGGTAAACTTCTTTTTTATCTTCATGCGGAAACTATTATGAAATCAGTCAGTTGGACGGACCCAACCCCCAACCTCTGTAGATGGACACAAACATCAAACTTCTGAGACTCTCTTAGCTTCATGTAGCAATGTCATCTTCATTCTCATAGGCAGGGAGGCAGGAAGGAGAGATAATCTGTACTCTAAAAGGGTTGAACTGCACAGCGATAAGAGAAGGAAGGGCCTCCAAACATTATTTGCCAAATGATCTTAACAAAGGCTCCCAGAGAAAAGGGGGTCTGTCCTTCTCCAAAACTGAAGTCTGATGGAAGCATAACCAGAAAATTACATAGGAAGACCCTGGATCCAGCCTGAGATACTGTACTCAACCTAAGAGCAGATATTCAGTGCCCTGGTAGACTGTTCCAGGAAGAGGGGCTAAATTCTCAGACTAGTTTTTCTATAACTAGAGTGACCATATTCTCCAGTTTGTCCAGGACAGTCCCAGCTAGCTTCTGTTTTCTTGGCATACTTTTGAATAGTTTCCTCTTCTACTCTAAAAAGTATCCTGTAACATAAATTATAGGGCATTCTTCTTATGGCTGAACTGTTGAGGAAAAGGTAGTGGGTGTGGTGGATTGTTGATTGATTTGGCAAAACTGTCATTCCCAACCATCTTTTCTATCATCTTTCATTACAATGTCCAAGAAAGTGAAATACTTTCACAGCCTCCTTACAGCTAGGATTGGCCATCACAGTTTTGAGAAACAAGAACTTTCTGGGAAAGTTTACCAATCTAATTGGTACTGACTTCTCTTCTTCCTGTTTTGAATATGGAGGTGGCACCTGAAGTTACCTTGGTTGTTATTGGCTGCCATTAGCAAGATATTATAAGAGATGAGCTCAGTAAAGAATTGGCTGTTTGGAAGGAGATATCAAAGAGAATAAAGTCCAGATATTAAAGACCTTAGATGACTGGAAAAATGTCATTCTGCTGGACCTCAAAAGAGTAAAAGATAAGACAAATGTTTTGGGTACCTAAGATCCATTAAAAATTAGCCTTAGATGAAAATTCTTTCAGTAATAGCCAGCATTTACATATCTAAAAACTCACTAATGTGCTATGCTAAATTTAACTAAATTGATTATTAACCTTGAGATAACTTTAGTGATTTAAAGAACTGCCAGAAGCTATGAAATTTGAATTTTATAAAAATATGTTCTGAATCAAATTCTTATGCAGAGACCGTGATCTGACTGAAGCAGACCACAGTGATGGTTAGAGGAGATGAGAGTGGTGACTTTTCCCATGTGGGGGAGGAAGAGACTTTTCTCTCCTCTCAGAGTTCTCCTGGCTGGTCTAATAATTAAATTTACATGAGACATTAGCCAGAGAAAATAACCAAATTTAATAACATAAATATGCATGGTAACCCAAATACATGAGAGGTCAGAGACCCCACATATGTGAGAGGTTCAAAGCCAGTTTAAAAGGAGATGTATATGACATTCTGAGTTAAGGATAAGGCAAGGTACCTTGTGGCTTCAGAGGGGAGGAAGGTCATTCAGGACAATAAGAAGAGCAGATGTTCAGTAATTAGTAGTTTGTGCTGTCCTATAGAGAGGTCATAAAATGTTATTTCTGGTGATAACTCTTAATATGGAGAGATAAGAGTTGTTTTGCGAGCCTGCAGAGTCTTGATTGACTTCAGCTCAAAATAATTCACATGCCAAAGAAGCATATTTTTGGAGGCCTGTTTTGGACCCCTATACTCACTTAATCAAAATAATACATGTCATACACACAGTTAATGTGCACTTCCTACAAGGTGATAGTGGAAGCATATAGCATGTTCATGGATAGGAAGCATTAACATCATTAAAATGTCCATACTACCCAAAGCAATCTATAAATTTAATGCCATTTCTATCAAAATATCAATGGTGTATTTCACAGATCTGGAACAAATATTCCAAAGATTTATATGGAACCACACAAAAAACAAGTAGTCTCAGCCATTTTGAGAAAGGAGAACAAAGTTGGGAGTTTCATGTTACTTGATATCAAACTATACTACAAAGGCATTGTAATCAAAACAGCATGATACTGAGATAAAAATAGGCTTGTAGATCAATGGAACAGAATAGAGAGCCCATAAATAATCCTATGCCTTTATAGTCAATTAATATTTGACAAAGGAGGCAAAAGACTTTTGAGGTAAAACTCTGTTCAATAAACAATGTTGGGAAAATTGGACAGATATGTGCAAAAAAAAATAAACTAGATACCTCTTTACACCATATACAAGAATAAACTCAAAGTAGATTAAAGACTTACATAGTCATGAAACCATAAAAATTCCAAAAGAAAACATAGGCAGTAAAATTCCAGATATTTCTCATAGCAATATTTTTGCAGATATGTCTCCTCAGGCCAGGGAAACAAAAGAAAAAATAAACAAATGAGACTACATTAAACTGAAAAACTTTTGCACAGCAAAAGAAGCCATCAACAAAATGAAAAGGCAACCACTAAATGGAAGAACACATTTGCCAATGATATATTTGATAATGGGTTAATATCCAAAATTTGTAAAGAATTTATACAACTTAATACCAAGAAAACAAACAACCCAATTAAAAAATAGGCAAAGGACCTGAATAGACACTTCTCTAAAGAAGACATACAGATGGCCAATAGACATATGAAAGAATGCCCAAACTCACAGCAATAATCAGAGAAATGCAAATTAAAACCACAATGAGATATCATCCCATACATGTCAGAATGGCTATCATCAACATATCAACAAACAAGTGTTGGCGAGGATGTGGAGAAAAAGGAACCTTGTGCACTGTTGGTGGGAATGCAGACTGGTGCAGCCACTGTGGAGAACAGTATGGAGTTACCTTAAAGAATTAAAAATGGAACTGCCTTATGACCCACTGATTCCACTTCTGGGAATATAACTGAAGAAACCCAAAACACTATTTTCAAGTAATATATGCTCCCCTATGTTCATTGCAGCACTATTGATAATAGCCAAGATTTTAAAAAGCTGTGGTACATTTACACAGTGAAATACTACTCAGCTATTTTTTAAAAAAAAAAAAAAAAAAAAAAGGAAATCTTACCTTTTGCAACAGCCTGGATGGAGCTGAAAAGTATTATGCTAAGTGAAATAAGCCAGTCAGAGAAAGGCAAATATCATATGATTTCACTTACATATGGAATCTAATGAACAAAATAAGTTAACAAACAAAATAGAAACAAACTTGAAGGTACAGAGACCAAAAGACTGACATCTTTCAAAGGCAAGGGTGAAAAAGAATTAAGGGGAAAAAAATAAAGACAAGTAACAGTATGGTGATTGCAAGAGGGAAAGCTGGGGGAAGGTGGAAGACAGCAAAGAGGGGATAAATGGTAGTGGAAGCAGACTTGACTTTGGGTGGTGCGCACACGATGCAGTATGCCAATGATGTGTTAGATACTTAGTTGTACACTTGACACCTATATGGTTTTATTAACCAGTTTCACCCCAATAAATTCAATAAATAAAATGACCAAAAGATAACTAAATACATACATGCATACATCTTTAGGAAAAGACTAGTCCACTAGATCCAAAACATACATGGCCTTCAGACCCCGGAGAATTATAACTTCCTTGCATCATATGTAGAAAGGACCAGGGAGCTTTGTGTGACCATGTGCCCAAATAGAAAGCCAGCACTTGGACAAAAGCAAATGTACATGCTGAGTCATCACACATAAATGGCTGGGGAGCCAAATAAGAGAAGGAAAGCAGAGAGACTCCTATCATTCAATCCAAGAACTGAAAAGCAGCCTCCTCAGTGCTACCACGAAGGAAAGTGGTAGTAACTTTGATTTCTAACCAAGTGTGCAGGGTTTTCCCTCACCACCCAAGAAAGAGGTGAAGTCCAAACTTTGAGCGTGGTCTGAAACACAAGTCTTTTGCTATTAACAGCTCTAAAGTAAACAAACCCTCAGCCTCTATATAAACCCCAAATGTTCAATAACAGACTCTTAATCACTGGAGACCCAGTAGGTGTTTCCTAATAACCATGCTTCTTGGTTAATAGTGGGGTTGGCTGAATCAAGCCGAATAAAGGGAGAGATGAGGTGTGGCAGCCTGGGAAAAACAGGCAAAGCGCTGAGGTATGACTATAAGCTTCCTAATGTTGGACACCTTCCAAGGGTTCTAAGATAAACCCATCTTGCTGGAGTCTTGTGGGAATGAGGTAATCAAAATGATGCTAGCGCTTATTATGCATAGAATGATGAACAGATGTTGCAATCTCTGAGGAGCCAACAAGTAGGAAAGGGCACACGCTGCAGCATAAAGTATGTCATAGTGTTTCTGCAACTTGGTTGTGGATCAGCATTGCCTACCGAGTCAGAATCTCTCGGGGGATGGAGGGGTGACATAATTTGCATGTTAGCCAGCACCCTGGGTGATACAAATAGGGGTGGTCTATGGACCCTATTTGCATAAACCCTGCACAGAAGTGAGCCAGAAGGAAGAACTCTCTAGAAGTTGGGGGTCTGGGGTAAAACATCCAGAGTGAAATACTAGTGGGATTAAACAAGGATCCTGCTTTCTTCATGGCCTGTACGACATTTTGAAAAGCAGAAGGAAGAGGATTTTGAGGCCAAAAATGTCCTTTTAGAATAAAACCTCATTGGCAGCAATAGCAGAAGGTTGATAAGTAAAAGCTAAGAGGTCTAGACTGAGCGTCATGTTGTTGAGTGCCTCAACAAATCACTACTCTTTGTACTTCTCTGGGCATGATTTTTTCCATGAGTAAAATGATATTAGCTCAGAATTTCTAGGTGCCCATCTTAGTTTTCTATTACTTCATAACAAATCCCGCAAACTTAGCTGTGAAACAACACAAGTTTATCATCTCAGTGTCTGGAGAGGCCAGGCTTGGCAAGTCTGGATTCTCTGTGCCGAGATTCACCTAGCTGGGATCAGATGTTGGCCTGGACTGCTGTTCTAGTCTAGAGTTCAGGGCCTCCCATCCTGCTCTGAATTGTATCTCCACAAAATTCATATGTTGAAGCCCTAACCTACTATACTTGGATACAGGGCCTTTAAGGGGGTAATTATAGTTAAATGAGGTCATAAAAGTGGGGCCCTCACTTGAAAGGACTACTGTCCTTAGAAGAAGAAACAAAATCTCTCTCTCACCTCTTCCTTTCCCCCTCTCTCTCTTTCTCTTTCTCTCTCCTTACACCCTACATCACATTGCCCTAAGTTCACACACAGGAAATGCCATATGAGAACAAAGTGAGAAGCCCACTGTCTGCAAGGCAGGAAGACTTCTCATCAGAAACTAATCCTGCCAACATCTTGATTTTCAGAACTGTGAGAGGTTAAATTTCTCTTCTTTAACCACCCAGTCTGTGGTGTCTTGTTATGGCAGCTTTGGCAGTCCAATACATCGTTCAAGCTTACATGGTTTTGGAAAAATTCAGCTACTTGTGGTTGTAAGACTGTGGTGCCTGTTTCCTTGTTGAATGTCAATCAGACACTATTTTTTCAACCCCTAGAGGCCACCTGTATTCCTAGTCATGTGGTCCCTTCCATCTGCAAGTCAGCAATAGAGAAATTTTTACACCCTGAATTTTCTCATGGTTCAAATCTTTGACTTTCTCTGTCTCTGACATCGAGACACAGATTTAAAGAGCTCATTAAGTCAGGTCTACCCAAACAATCTCTCTGCTTTAAGGTCACTTGATTTGGGATTTTACTTAGATTTGGAAAATCTCTCTAAGTAGCACCAACATTAGTGTTTGATTGAATAACTGGGAGAAAGTATAACCTCAAAGTATTTTAACCTAAAATACTATATATGCACTGTAAAAATACCTTTTAAAAGTGGACATTTGCAGCATACCTACAAAAGAGAAAAACAGAAAGAGAACCTCAGAGAGAAAACTTAGAATAGATTGAATATATATAAAACAAACAATGATATACTAAAATTAAAAACAAATATTTGGGTAATTACAATTAATTTTGCCTTATAAATACTCCAACTCAGAGAAAAACATTGGTAGATTTTTAAGAAAATAACAACAATTCTAT
>PVJN01044757.1:0-17192 GCA_004026805.1 Lasiurus borealis | reverse complement strand
GCCTTATGCTTAGTGAAATAAGCCAGTCAATGAGGGAGAAGCATCACATGATCTCACTCATTGGTGGATAATAAAGAACATTATAAACTGATGTACAAAAGGATAGATACAGAGGCAGTAAAGCTTCAAACAGACTGTGAAATTACAGCAGGAAGATTAAAGTTAGGTGAGGTAGATAAGAGATCAATCAAAGGACTTGCATGCATGCAGATAAGCATAACCAATGAACATAGACACTGGGGGGGGGGGTTGGGGTATGCCTGGGAGCGGGGGGGCATGGGGAGACATGTATAAAAAATTAATAAAAAAAAAAAAAGAAAACATGCTCAAAGTCACTAATTATCCGAGAGATACAAATCAAAACGATAATGTGGTATCCTCTCACATCTATCAGGATGGCTATCATGAACAAATCACCAAATACAAGTGTTGGGGAGATGTGGAGAAAAAGGAACTCCTTTGCACTGCTGGTGTGAATGCAGACTGGTGCAGCCACTGTGGAGAACAGTATGGAGTTTCCTCAGAAAACTAAAAATGGAACTTTCATTTGAACCTGCAATCTCACTTCTAGGAATGTACCCCAAGGAGCTAGAAACACCAATCAGAAAGGATTTATGCACTCCTATGTTCATAGCAGCCTAATTTACCATAGCTAAGATTTGGAAACAGTCTTAAGCGCCCATCATCAGATGAGTGGATTAAAAAATGTGGTATATCTACATAATGGAATACTATGCTATGGTAAAAAAAAGAAGGATTTCTTACCATTCACAACAGCTTGAATGGAACTGGAGAGCATTATACTAAGTGAGATAAGCCTGTCAGAGAAAGATAAATACCACATGATCTCACTCATTTATGGACTATAATGAACGACATTAACTGATGAACAGGGAGAGATCCAGAGACAGGGAATCATCGATCAGACTGTCAAATCTCAGAGGGAAAGTAGGGGAGGGAAGGGGTAAGGAATAGAGATACACAAAAGGACTTGTATGTATGCATATAAAGCTAACCAATGGACATGAACACAAGTGGGTAAGGAGATGAGTCCGAAGGGGGGGGGTTGGAGTTTAATGATGGGATGAGGACACATATGTAATACTTTAGAGAAATTAAAAATGAAAAATCACAAAACTAAACAAAAATAAGTACATAAATATTTAAGTCTCAAAAAGCATAGTCAGTTGTTATTTCAAGTAAAATTGGTATAATATGAAAAAGGCAGCTAGTTCAATTGGCGATTCAGAACAATTGCATGCTTCTATAGCAGTGGAAGTGTTTTATGTGAACATTCCATTACATCACACAGAATATTAACAAGGTATACTAATGGTTCAATATTTAATAAAGTAAATTTTGCTACTTTATGGGGGCATTTTTAAGTAAAATTGGAAATTTTATATGGAAATAAGTAGCAATGAAGGATGCCATAGCCATGAATTGTGCTCAGGCAGTGGTCAGCAAACTCATTAGCCAACAGTGCCAAATATCAACAGTACAAAGTAGAATTTTCATTTGAGGGCCAAATTTTTTAAAACTTTTTCTAATGCCACTTCTTCAAAATAGACTCACCCGGGCCATGGTATTTTGTGGAAGAGCCACACTCAAGGGGCCAAAGAGCTACATGTGGCTTTCAAGCCACAGTTTGCCAACCAGTGTGCTAAGGCATCAATATTTTCATCCATCATTGCCTTTACATCAGTACAAATGTCAAAAAAAGTGAAAAAGGCAAATAATATAATACCTTAGTATGACATAAAAATGCTTTTGGCCTTGCTGATACAGAAAATAAGGGAGGAGAGAAATTGTTAGCTAACTAAGTAGAGGAAGATTTCATGATGAAATTCAGTGTTATAGTCATGTCTCTGCTTTGTTTCTTCTCTTTTACCTGCTTTCTTTTTCTATAAAAATAAAAGTAGAAAGTATTTAGCATGCTAAAAATTGTATAACCATGCTTATTTGTCTTTTACTTTTTAATCATTCATTTACTCAGTATTAAATGCCTACTAGCCATAATTTTTATTTTTGAGAAACAGGAAATACATATAGTGTTTATGATAATTATGTCAATAAAAGCACCTATATCCCCATTATTTATAGAGCACTTTCTTGGTGCTAGGCTCTCTGCTTATATACTTTTAAATGCATTAATTACATATCCATGGCACCCTCAGAATATAGATTTTTATAGAAAATTCACTGGATTTTGTGCCAGTTTCACAATTTTGGGCGTTACTACACAATTTACTTAGCTACATAGGGTTTCAAAGTTTAAAATATGGGGCTGAGACTTACCTTCAGATTCTTTTCAGGTTTAAAATTCACTAATTTAACATATATTTTATATCAGTAATCTTTTATTGACACATTCTCAGAATAATCCACACTTTATTAGGAAGGCATAAAAATATTTGTAAAATCTTTAACATAAACTTTTGGAAACCTTTTAATGTTTTTTTTTCATGTTAAAATTCATTGATTTAACATTTTTTTCACAGCACTTAATCCTTCCTTCACATATTATTAGAACAGTTTATTCTTGCCTAAGATGCAATGATAAGCATGTAGACATAATGAAAACATCATGGGATATGAACACTATTGCCAAGGTACAGAAGCACAAAGATTAGAACAACAGTCAAGAAAAGTCAAGAATAGCATTACCAAAGCAGTAGTACTTTATTGTTCATTAATTCCACATATATATTAAATTCCTTTGATAGGCCTTATAATGCTTAGAATTTAGATTACTGTAGTTAATAAGACAATGTTCTTATTCTTACAGAGTTTGCATATATATATTTTTTAAGTTACAAAACTTTTATTAAAACATTTCTTACATTTGTTATATTGGCTAGGCTGCAAAAAATATTCATTGTGGGCCATAAGTTTGATATGTTTGGTGTATGTCCATGGAAAATGGACAGACCAGGAACCAACATACATACAAATGCATCAGTTACAGAATATAGACCTGAAATATAACAAAACCAGAAAAGTACACTTGTAGATGTGGCTGGGACATCGTTGTCCTTCTTTAAAACCTGCCTTCTCATCAAGTCTTTCTGGTTTCACTACAATTAGCCCTCTAGGCCTCCATCCTGTGGGTTGCGACACCTTTGGAGGTCGAACGACCCTTTCACAGGGGTCGCCTAAGACCATCAGAAAATGCAGATATTTACATTACGATGCATAACAGTAGCAAAATTTCATCGTTGGGGGTCACCACCACATGAGGAACTGTATGCAAAGGTCTCGGCCTTAGGAAGGTTGGGAACCACTGCTCTAGAGCCATAATCTCCCTCTCTCCTCCCTTAATATCTCTAGCTTTCTTTAAAAAAAAATTTGATAAATCTTTATTGTTCAGATTATTACATTTGTTTTTCTTTTTTCCCTCCATAGCTCCCCTCCACCCGCTCCACCCCTCCCTCATCCTTACCTCCACCCACATTGTCCTCATCCATAGGTGTATGATTATTGTCCCTCTCTCCCTGTACACCCCTCAGTCCTCTGTGGATTCTATTATATTTACCAGTTTATTCTATTCATCAGATTTTTAATTCACTTGTTAGATTTACTTGATGATAGATATGTATTTGTTGTTCATGATTTTTATCTTTACCTTTTACTTCTTCCTCTTCCTAAATAGTATCTTTCAGCATTTCATATAGTACTGGTTTGGTGTTGATGAACTCCTTTAGCTTTTTCTTATCTGTGCAGCTCTTTATCTACCCTTCAATTCTGAATGATAGCGTTTCTGGGTAGAGTATTCTTGGTTGTAGGTTCTTGCTATTCATCACATTGAATATTTCTTGCCACTCCCATCTGGCCTGCATAGTTTCTGTTGAGAAATCAGCTGACAACTCTATGGGTGCTCCCGTGTAGGTAATGAACTGTTTTTCTCTTGCTGCTTTCAATATTCTCTCTTTGTCTTTTGCTCTTGGTATTTTAATTATGATATGTCTTGCTGTGGTCCTCTTTGGATTCCTTTTATTTGGGGTTCTGTATGCTTCCTGCACTTGTAAATCTATTTCTTTCACCAGATGTGGGAAGTTTTCAGTCATTATTTCTTTAAATAGGTTTTCAGTATCTTCCTCTATCTCTTCTTGTGGCACCCCACAATTCTGATGTTGGTATGCTTGAAGTTGTCCCAGAGGCTCCTTACACTATCTTGACATTTTTGGATTCTTTTTTTGTTTTGCTTTTCTAATTGAGTGTTTTCTGCTTCTTTGTATTTCAAATTTTTGACTTGATTCTTGCCTTCCTCTAGTGTGCTGTTAGGTCTCTGTATAATATTTTTTATTTCAGTCAGTGTATGTTTAATTTCTAGTTGGTCCTTTTTCATCTCTAGTTGGTCCTTTTTCATCTCCTCTTGGGTCTCACTAAATTTATCCATCTTTTCTAGGAAATTATTGAAAAAACTTATAAGCGTGGTTTTGAACTCTATATCCAGCTGTTTGTTTTCCTTTCTTTTTTTGTCTGTTCCTTTGTTTATTCATTTTCACTATGCTGGGAGAACTTCTGTGCTGGAATCAGTCTTATGATGCAAGACTTGCAAAACTGCAAAAGCCTCTCTGTTCAGATTGGGTGGGGTGGAGTCTCAGGGCTGAGCAGAGATAGCCTTGGCTGCCAGTCAGCCTTACCCTATGTGGCCCCTGAGTCTCAAGTGTCTCTCTGTAATCAGTAATCACTGTGGCCCTTTCTGTGCACATGTGCAGGTGCCTCCAACCTCTGCCTTTCCGGTTCCCTTGTGCTCCAGGACCCATATGAGTCTGTGTCCCCAGGGTCTCAACCAAAACTGAGGTTCAATCCAGTTAGAAGTGACACAGGTGAGAGGCTCTGTCTCCCGCCCACCAGAGAAAGCCAGCGGCACAATCATTAGTCCATCCTCTCTGCGCGCATTGGTTTGCACGCCCCAGACTTCTGCCCTTTCACCACTCCTCTAAATTTCCATGCACTTTTCCCTTCTCACAGTACATATTCCCCCTATATGAGTCTTGCCTGTAGCTGGGATTCAATGCCGAAGTATAAGGAG
This sequence comes from Lasiurus borealis, assembly GCA_004026805.1. Taxonomy (NCBI): domain Eukaryota; kingdom Metazoa; phylum Chordata; class Mammalia; order Chiroptera; family Vespertilionidae; genus Lasiurus; species Lasiurus borealis. The sequence continues at coordinate 12,154 of PVJN01044757.1, read as the reverse complement.
TTCCATGCAGTTGGAAGTTTCCATCTCCCTCCAACCAGAGGAAGCAAGCCATGCACACTGCCGCCTGCTCTCTCCACACTCGTGTCTCCATACCTCAGTTTTTTGCAGCTTATCTGAGTCTCTGTGAATCTCTTTCCTTCTAATTGTAGAGTTTTCACTCATCCAACTTTCCTGTTGTTCTGGATGATGTCCATTCTGTCTTTTAGTTGTAGTTTTGTTTGTTTTTTAAATATATTTTATTGATTTTTCACAGAGAGGAAGGGAAAGAGATAGAAAGTCATAAACATCGATGAGAGAGAGACATTGATCAGCCACCTCCTACACACCCCATAGTGGAGATGTGGCTGCAAGCAAGGTACATGCCCCCAACTGAAACCAAACCTGGGACCCTTCAGTCTGAAAGCTGACGCTCTATCCATTGAGCCAAACCGGTCTCAGCTAGTTGTAGTTTGAAATTATTGTGCGAGGCAGCAGTTTAGGTGATTACATATGCCACCATCTTAGTGTTGAGTATTTTTAAATTTTAAATATTTATTGAGATTATTGGAGTGACATTGGTTCATAAAACCATACAGGTTTCAAGTATACTATTCAATAAAACATCATCTATACATAGTATTGTGTGCCCATTGGCCTAAGAAAAATCTTTTTTTGTCCACATTTTCCCCCCATTTACCCACCTCCACCTTGCCCCCACCCCCTTTTCCCTCTGGCTATCACCACATTGTTGTCTATGTGTTACATAAGTATGTTTCTTTCATCAATCCTTGCTCAGATAACTCAGTTTGTCCATGTATCCATGCCTCTGTTTCTATTTATTTTATTTTTTGTTTGTTTTTTAATTTTTTATTAATTTATTACATGTGTACATATCTTCCCATTGCCTTCCCATACCCATACATATTCTAACCCTCCAGTGTCTTGTGTCCATTGCTTTTCCTTATATGCATGCATACAACTCCTTCGGTTGATTTCTTATCTACCCTACCTCTCCCTAAACTTCCATTATAATTTAACAGTCTGTTTGATGCTTTATTGCCTCTGTATCTATCTTTTTAATCATATGTTTATAATATTCTTTATTATCCATAAATGAGTGAGATTGTGTGGTATTTTTCTTTCATTGACTGGCTCATTTCACTTAGCATAATGCTCTCCAGTTTCATCCAGGTTGCTGCAAATGGTAAGAATTCCTTCCTTATAATGACAGCGTAGTATTCCATTGTGTAGATGTACCATAGTTTTCTGATCCACTCATCTGCTGATGGGCACCTAGACTGTTTCCAAATTATCACTATTGTAAATTGTACTGCTATGAACATAGAGATGCATAAATCTTTTCAGATTTGTGTTTCTAGTTTCTTAGGATATATTCCTAAGAGTGGGATTACTGAGTCAAATGGGAGTTCCATTTTTAGTTTTTTGAGGAAACTCCATACTGTTCTCCACATTGGCCGCACCAGTCTGCATTCCCACCAGTATTCCACGAGGGTTCCTTTTTCTCCACATCCTGGCCTTTGTCATTTGTTGATTTGTTGATGATTGACATTCTGACAGGTGTGAAATAGTATCGCATTGTCGTTTTGATTTGCATCTCTCAGATACTTAGTGACTTTGAGCATGTTTTCATGTGTCTTTTGGCCTTCCTTCTGTCTTCTTTCAAAAAGATTCTATTTAGGTCCATTGCCCATTTTTTTATTGGATCATTTATCTTCCTTTTATTAAGTTGCATAAGTTGGCCATAAATGTTGGAGATTAAAACTTTATCAATGATAACATTTGCAAATACCCTGTTTTCCCCAAAATAAGATTGTCTTATATTAATTTTTCCTCCCAAAGATGGACTACGTCTCATTTTCAGAGGATGTCTTATTTTTCCATGAAGAAGAATACGGTACATATTTATTGTTGAACAACAAAAAAGGGGGGGTGATTTATTACCTGTATACAGTACGGTAGTAGTTGTCATCCCAAATCAGCTGATTGGCTGCAGTACAGCCGGAGCTGTTCAGGCAATGCAAGATCTTTTTAAATCAGGAGTCAGATGCCTTATGGTAGCTTCGGGAACCTTATATTCCATGGAGGCCTTATGTTTGGGGTAAGCCTTATTATTGGGGAGTTCTTATTTTTTTGGGGGGTGCCTTATATTACAGCAAGAGGCAAAACTGGAAGTAGGACTTATTTTCGGGAGATTTCTTACTTTTGGGGAAAGCCCATACAGTGGGCTTTCTTGTTGTTTTGTTGAAGGTTTGTTTTGCTGTGCAGAAGCACTTTATTTTGATGTAGCTCCATTTGTTTATTTTCTCTTTAGCTTCCTTTGCCCTCCAAGCAGTATCAGTGAAGAAGTTGCTTTGGCATAAGTCTGAGATTTTGCACCCTTTCGATTCTTCTAGTATTTCTATGGTTTCCCATATTATATTTAAGTCCTGTATCCATTTTGAGTTTATTTTTGTGTATGGTGTAAGTTGATGGTCTAGTTTCATTTTTTAAAGTATCTGTCCAATTTTCCCAACACCATTTTTTTAAGAGACTGTCTTGACTCCATTGTATGTTTATGCCTCCTTTGCCAATTATTAATTGAGCATAGTGGTATAGGTCAATATCTCAATTCTCCATTCTATTCCATTGGTCCATAGGTCTGTTCCTATGCAAGTACCAGGCTGTTTTGAGAACAGTGGCTTTGTAATACAGCTTAATATTTGGTATTGAGATCCTACCTACTTTATTTTTCTTTCTCAGGATTGCTGTGGCTATTCAAAGTTTTTTTTGTTCCAGATGACACTCTGGAGAGTTCTTTCTAGGTCTGTGATATAGGCCATTGGTATTTTAATGGGGTGCATTGAATCTATGAATTGCTTTGGGTAGTATAGATACTTTATTGATGTTGATTCTCCCAATCCATGAGCATAGTATGCTCTTCCATCTATTTACTGCTTCCTCTATCTCTTTTTTTCAGTGTATTGTAGTTTTTCCTCGAATAGGTCTTTTAGCTCCTTAGTTAAGCTTATTCCTAGGTATCTTACTTTTTTTGGTGCGATGGTAAATGAGATTGCTTTTTTGTTTCTCTTTCTGTAAGTTCCCTATTAGTGCATAGAAATGCCATAGATTTCTTGGCATTAAATTTGTTTCCTGCTACATTGTCAAATTGATTTATTAAATCTATTAGTTTTTTTTTATGGAATCTTTCACGTGTTTTATGTACAGTATCATGTCATCTGCAGATAAGGACAGCTTTACGTTTTCTTTTCCAATTTGGATGCCTTTTATTTCTTTTTCTTGTCTAATTGCAATGGCTAATACTTCCAGTAATATGTCGAAAGGGAGTGGTGAGAGTGGGCATCCCTGTCTTGTTCCTGTTCTTATGGCAAATGGTTTTAGTTTTTGCCCATTGAGTATGATGTTAGCTGTGGGTTTATCATATATGGCTTTTATTGTGTTGAGGTATGATCCTTCTATTTCCCACTTGTTTTGAGTTTTCATTAAGAAAGGGTGTTGGATTTTGTCAAATGCTTTTTCTGCATCAATTGATATGACTATGTGATTTTTATCTCTCAATTTGTATATGTGATGTATCACATTTATTGATTTGCAGATTTTGTAACATTCTGGCATTCCTGGAATAAAACCTACTTGGTCATTCTGTATGATCTCTTTGATGTACTGCTGGATCTGGTTTGCTAGTTTTTGTTGAGGATTTTGACATCTTGCTCATGTGGGATAATGGCCTATAATTCTCTTTCATTTTGTTGTCTTTATCTGGTTTTGGTATTACAGTGATGCTGGCTTCATAGAAGATGTTTGGAAGTGATCCTTCTTCTTGAATGTTTTTGAATAGTCTGAGGAGGATAGGTTTTAATTCTTCCTTGAATGTTGGGTAAAACTCCCCTGTGTAGCAATCTGGCTCCAGACTTTTGTTTACTGGAAGCTTTTTGATGACTACTTCAATTTTTCCATAGTCATTGGCCTATTGAGATCTTTAGATTCTTCCTGATTGAGTTTTGGAAAGTTATATTTTCTAGGTATCTGTCCATTTTCTCCATGTTGTCCAGTTTGTTAGAGTAGAGTTGTTCATAGTATTTTTTTTAACAATCCTTTGTGTTTCTATGGGGTCTGTTGTTATTTCACCTCTTTCATTTCTGATTTTGTTTATTTGGATCCTCTCTCTTTGCTTCTTGGTGAGTCTAGGTAGAGCTTCATCAATCTTGTTTATACTTTCAAAGAACCAGCTCTTGGTTTTGTTGACCTTTTGAATTGTTTCTTTGGTCTGTATGTTGTTTATCTCCACTCTGATCTTTACCATTTCCTTCCTTCTATTTACACTAGGCTTTTCTTGTTGCTCTCTTTCTAGCTCTTTGAGTTGTAGAGTTAGGTAATTTATTACCATTGTTTCTTATTTTTAGTATTAGGTTGTAAACCTATGAACTTCTCTCTCAAGACTGCTTTTGCTGTGCCCCAGAGATTTTGGATTGTTGTATTTTTATTGTCATTTGTTGCCATGATTTTTTTTTCCTTCCTTGATCTCTCTGGTTACCCAGTCATTGTTTAATAGCATGCTGTTTAGTCTCCATGTATTTGATTTCTTTGTATTCTTTTTATTGTAGTTGATTTCCAGTTTTATGCCACTATGATCTGAGAAGATGTTTGTTATGATTTCTATCTTCTTGAATTTGAAGAGACTTTTCCTATGACCTAACATATGGCCTATCTTTGAAAATGACCCATGTGCTCTTGAGAAGAATTTATATTCTTTGGCTTTGGGGTAAAATGTTCTGAAGATGTCAATTAATTCCTCTGGTCTAATGAATCATTTAGGATTGATGTTTCTTTGCTGATTTTTTGTTTAGAGGCTATGTTCAATTGTGGTAGAGGGGTATTAAAGTCTCCTACTATGATTGTATTGCTGGCAATCTCTCCCTTGATATCCTCCAGGTATTTTTTTTTAAATGTATTTAGGTGCTTATGTGTTGGGTGTGTATATGTTTACCAGAGTTATTTCTTCTTGCTGGATTTCTCCCTTTAGTATTATGAAGTGGCCTTTCTTATCGCTTCTTATGTCCTTCACTTTGAGATCTAATTTGTGAGATATAAGTATTGCTATCCCAGTTTTTTTTTTTCATTTCCATTTACCTGAAAAAAATGTTTTCCATCCCGTCACCGTCAGTCTATGTGCTTCTTTTTCCTGTGGTGGGTTTCTTATAGACAGCAGATATATGGGTCATGTTTTCTTATCCAATCCGTTAGCCTATGTCTTTTGATTGCAGTATTTAATCCACTTACATTTCAAGTTATTATTGATAGGCACTTATTTCTCGCCGCTTCTATTCTTTACCCCTGTATTCCTTCTTTGCTTCCTATTTCTATTTTTTACAGCAGACCATTTAGCATTTCTTGCATTGCTGATTTGGTGGTAATGAATTCCCTTGGTCCTTTTTTGTCTCTTTAGCTCCTAATTTCCCCTTCAATTTTTATTGATAGCCTTGCTGGGTACAGTATTGTTGGATTCAATCCCTTCCTTTGTATAAATTATATATTGCATTCCATTTCCTTCTGGCCTGATGAGTTCTGATGAGAAATCAGTCACCAGTCTGATGGGGGTTCCTTTGTAGATAACTTTCTCTCTCCGGCCGCTTTTAAGATTGTTACTTTGTTATTGGTGTTTGCCAACTTAATTATAATGTGCATTGGTATCGGCCTTTTGGAGTTCATTTTGCTTGGGAATCTCTGAACTTCTTGGATTTGTGTGGGTTTTTTCTTCCCTATACCAGGGAATTTTTCTGTAATTATTTCTTTAAACAAGTTTTCTATTCCTTGCTCAGTTTCCTCTCCTGTAACTCTTTTTATGTGGATGTTGTTTTGTTTAGTGTTGCCCCAAAGTTCCCTTAGGTTCTCCTCCTGCTCTTTTATTTTATTTTTTTTCTATAAGCTGCTCTACTTGGATATTTTTTCTACCTTGTTTTCTAGATCACTGATGTGGTCCTCTGCTTCTTCTAGCCTACTTTTGATGCTTTCTGATGAGTTCTTTATAGCAGTGATGTCATTTTTCATTTCTTCTTTGTTTTTAATCATATTTTCGAATTTGTCTTCCATTTTTTTCAGCCACCTTATGACCATTTCTCTGAATTCTTTTTCTGACAGGTTGCTTGCTTCCATTTTATTTACTTCCTTTTCTAGTGATGCCTGCTTTTCTTTCATATGTGGTCTGTTTCTTTATTCTGCCCATGGTCTCTCTTCTCCAGGTGTCTTGTTATGTAGTTCTCTCTCTTTATCCTAGACGAAAACTGACCTTTCTGTGTGGTGTGTAGAGGTTCTCTGAATCCAAGTGTTTGTGCCAATTGGGGACTGGTGTTGTGGTCTTGCAGTTGTACAGTAGGTTCTGCAGTTGTAGATTTTCAGGCTTCCACTAACATCCTGTTTGCCCTTCACCATGGCACAGTCTTCATGTCCAAGCTGGTGTCTACAGGAGAAAAACCCAGCAGCAATGGGGGCTTCCCAGTCAAGGGAGCCCCATGCAGCAGTTCCCTACCTTCTCCTGGAGTATAGCTGTCCCTTAACTTGCCAGCAAAGACTCCCATTGCAACCCTCAATTGTTCTGTCTGCTCAGGAACAAGGCTCAGGACATGCTTATCTATTCTGCCACCATTTTTTCCTAGTTCTAATTTTTCAGTTTGTTTTTCTCATTAGGTTCCACATATAAGTGAGATCATACAGTATTTGTTTTTCTCTAACTGGATTTTTTCACTTAGCATAATAATCTCCAGGTTTATACATGCTGTCCCAAAGGTTTTAGTGGGAAGCATGGCAGGTAGAATAATGGCTTCCTAAAGATGTCCTTGTCCTAATCCTCAAACCTGTGAATATTTTATATTGTATGACAAAGGAGAATTAAAATAGAAGAAATTCAGGTTGCTATTCAACTGACCTTAAAATAGGGAGATTATTTTGGGTTAGCCAGTTGGGTTCTATGTAAGAGTCCTTAAAAGTGGGAATGGGAAGAAAAAGGAGGAGGTCATTGTCAGAATAATGTGATGTGAGAAAGTATAAACTGGCAATTGCTGGCTTGGAAGGTGGAAGAGGTCTTGTGTTTATAATTCAGTCAGTCACCAACAGAAGTGGAGAGCCATTTTTCTGCCAAGAGCCATTTGGATATTTATAACAACATTCACTGGCCATACAAAATTATAAATTTAAAAATTAGCCTGCTATATTTGGTCAAACATTTAATTAATTCATCCTTATTTCCCTTACCTGGCCAGAGCAAATGAATTTCCAGGCCTTGTATGGCCTGTGGGCCAGACATTCACCTCCTTTGCACTTGGAACTACAAGATGCAAGAAAATAGGCTCCACTAGAGCCTCCAGAAAGAACAAAGCCCTGCCAACACCTTGATTTTAGCACATTGAAATGCATTTTAAACTTCCAACCTCAAGAACTATAAAATAACAACTTTTGAATGACCTAGGGGTAGAGATATGACGAAAAGAAAGAGTCAGTCACAAAAGGATTAGAACAGAGCATTTCAGGCAGAGAGAAGGTTAAGTACAAATCTTAGAATAAAACTGTTCACATACAAAGGACATAAAAACCATTTAGTGAGAATGTATAAAAATAGTGGAGAAGGTGAGGGCCTGAACATTACTTATAGGTCATGATGGAACATTGGAAAGCCACTGAAACTTGTAGGCCATGATGGAACATTGGAAAGCCACTGAAAGGTTTCAAGAAGCAGAGGGACATTCTATTTTATGTTTTGAAAACATCACTCTGGTTGCTATGTGCAAAAGGAAACAAGGGACCAATGATATGGATATTGAAATAGTCTGGGGTGGGGGACGGAGTCTGACAATTTGAAGTAGAGTTAGTAGCATGGAGATGGAGAAGTATAACCCATGATTTATTGATTGATATGAGTTCTGAAAGATGCATACTAGTTTGGCAGTAGTGGAGAAAGAGCAAAGGGGAGCATGGAAGTACAGTGATGATAAGAAATAGAATATATTAATCAGAATCTAATATATAAAAGCCTAAACTACCATTATAACTGAATGACTAGAATGACCGGTCAACCAGTCGCTATGATGCACACTGACCACCAGGGGTAGATACTCAATGCAGGAGCTTCCCCTTGGTGATCAGGGCGCTCCCACAGCCAACCTCCCATGCTGGCTAACCTCCCCTGTCCCTCCCTGTGGCCAGCCAACCCCCTGTGTTCCCTCCCCCTGGCCAGCTGGCCAACCTCTCATGGTTCCTCCTCCACTTCTCCCCACTGCCGGCAGGCCCCAATTAGCCTGGCCCCAATAAGGACTGGCCCAAATTGGCCCTGATTTTCGGCCAGGCCTAGGGAACCCACCTGTGCATGAATTCATGCACTGGACCTCTAGTATATGAATAAAAAGGTAATTGAGGCCATAAAACTCACAATCTGGAGACCTATATTTGCCATGCATTGGAGTTTGGAATTCAATGTACAGTGGTACCTTGAGATACGAGTGCCCTAACATACGAGATTTTTGAGAGACAGACATCGAGCGAGCGATTTTTGCTTTGAAATACAAGCAACATTTGAGATAGGAGTAATCACGCAGATTGGCCAGCTGCACACGACCCACCAGTTTACTGAGACTCGAGCGTCTCATAGTTTCCCATGCCTCAAGGTTACGGGATGAATTAAACTCATATCTCGAGGTACCACTGTACACTGCTGGTAGGAATGCAGATTGGTACAGCCACTATGGAAATCAGTGTGTAGTCTCATCAGATATTTAAAAATGGAACTGCCATTTGACTTGGTGATCTCACTTCTAGGAATATATCCTAAAAAGCATGAAAAACCAATCAGAAAGAACATATGAATCCTTATGTTCATAGCAGTGCTATTTACAAAAGTTAAGATCTGTAAATCCCCATCAGTAGATAAGTGGATAAAAAAAAAGCTGTTGTACATTCATACAAGGGACTACTATACTATATAATAAAAGCCTGATATGCTATGTGTCTGGTTGTCTGGTTGTCTATTCAGCCAATCAAACCATAATATGCTAATGATATGCTAAGGATGCTCAACCACTCGCTATGATGTGCACTGATCACCAGGGGCAGTTGAACAGTAGCTATGACATGCACTGACCACCAGGGTGGCAGAGTCTGCCAGTCGCTATGACATGCACTGACCACCAAAGGGCAGACACTCTGACCAGTAGATTAGCTTGCTGCTGAAGGCAGGTTGATTAAGACTGAGTGGGATGGGCTGGACATGCCCTGGAGCCCTGCTGCAGTCCCTCTCTGGCTAAACAACCTCCCGCACGCCTCCCCAGTACCAATCATGCACCTGAGGGGTCCCTCAGCCTGGCCTGCACCCTATCACAATCTGGGACCCCTTAGGGATGTTGGAGAGCCGGTTTTGGCCTGATCCCACTCAAGGCAGAAGCTGCCCCCCTGTTGGTCAGTGCACTCCAACTGGGGGAGTGCCGCACAGCCAGAAGCTGGGCTCATGGCTGGCGAGTACACTGGTGGTGATGGTGGGAGTCTTTTCCACCTCTGCAGCAGTACTAATGATGCCCAACCAATGGACTGAGTCTAAGCCATCAGTCAGACATCTCCTGAGTGCTCCTGGACTGAGAGAGGGCACAGGCCAGGCTTAGGGAACAACCCCCCAAGTGCAAGAATTTTGTGCACCATGACTCTAGTGCAACTATAAACCTAAGGACGCAATAGTGTGATGAAGGCACAGCATAGTGGGAAGAGGCAGGCCAAATAGGGTCAATGGGGAATAAAAAGGGACATATGTAATATTGTCAACAATAAATATTTTAAAAATAAAAAAAGAAGTCATACATAAATTAACAGTACATGGCAGGTGGGTCCATTTGTATATAATTTGAGATAATACACAATAAGTGAACATTATGTGGAATAATAAACCTTACTTTAACAAGATGTTTAGAGACCTTAACTTTTGTAAATAGCACTGCTATGAACATGGGGGGGTTCATATGTTCTTTCTGATTGGTTTTTCATGCTTTTTAGGATATATTCCTAGAAGTGGGATCACCAAGTCAAATGGCAGTTCCATTTTTAAATATCTGATGAGACTACACACTGATTTCCATAGTGGCTGTACCAATCTGCATTCCTACCAGCAGTGTACAGTGGTACCTTGAGATACGAGTTTAATTTGTTCCGTAACCATGAGGCATGGGAAACTATGAGACGCTTGAGTCTCAGTAAACTGGTGGGTCGTGTGCAGCCGCCAGTCCACGCGATTACTCCTATCTCAAATGTTGCTTGTATTTCAAAGCAAAAATCGCTTGCTCGATGGCTCGTGTCTCAAAAATCTCATATGTTAGGGCACTCGTATCTTGAGGTACCACTGTATTAGGGTTTCTTAACTAAAGAAGAAGGAATACTTCCAACCTTTTTTTTTTTTAATGAGGCCAGCATTATCCTAATTTCAAAACCAGAGAAAAACACTACAAAGAAATATAAGGCCATATCACTGATGAACATAGGTGCTAAAATCCTCAACAATAATATTAGCATATCAGCCTGTGCTGGTTTGGCTCAGTGGATAAGAGCATCAGCCTGTGCACTGAAGGGTCCCGGGATCAATTCTGGTCAAGGGTATATAACCAGGTTGTGGACTCAACCCCCAATCAGGGGACATGCAGGAGGCAATCTATCCATGATTCTCTCTCATCACTGATGTTTCTCTTTCTCCCTCTCCCTTTCTCTCTGAAGTCAATAAAAGTATATATTAAAAATATTAGGATATAAGATACAGCAGTACATTAAAAAGATGGTATTTCACAAGAAGTGGGATTTACCCTAGGGATGCAAGGTTAGTACAATATTTGCAAATCAAAAACATGATACATCACATAAACAAATTGAAAGACAAAAATCATATGATCATATCAATAGGTACAGAAAAACATTTGACAAAATTCAATGCTCATTTTCTATAAAAACTCTCAGCAAAGTTGAATTAGGGAGATCATGCCTCAACATAATAAAGGCCATATATGACAAACTTACAGCCAACATCATACTCAATGAGCAAAAACTAAAACCGTTTCCCCTAAGAATAGGTACAAGACAGGGGTTTCCACTTTCATTACTTTTATTCAACATAGTACTGGAGACCCCAGCCACAGCAATAAGACAAGAAGAAAACATAAAAGGCATCCAAATTGAAAAGGAAGATAAAAAAAACTATCATTTTTCACAGATGACATGATATGGTACACAGAAAACCCCAAGGACTCTACCAAAAAAAACAAACAAACTACTAGATTTAATAAAGGATTTTGGCAATGTAGCAGGATACAAAATACCCAGAAATCATTGGCATTATGATACATCAATAATGAACTTTCAGAAAAAGAAACTAAAAACATAGTCCCATTTAAAAAATAGTCCATTGCAACAAAATAATTGGAATACTTAGGAATAAACTTAACCAAGGAGGTAAAAGACCTGTACTTAGAAAACTATAGAACTTTGAAAAAAAGAAAGAGAGAAAGCTATAACAAAGGGGAGCATATACTATGTTTATGGATTGGAAGAATTAATATCATTAAAATGTCTAAACTACCCAAAGCAACATATAGATTAAATGCACTCACAGTAAAATACAAATGGAACATTTCACAGATCTAGAACAAATATTCTAAAAATTTATATGGAATCAAAAAGATCCAAATCACTGCAGCAGTCCTGAGAAGGAAAAGCAAAGTTGAAGAGATCATAAAACCAGATAAGAAGGTATAATAGAAAGCCACTGTAATCAAAATAGCCTGGTAGTGACACAAGAACAGACATACAGACCAGTGGAACAGAGCCAAGAACCCAGAAATCAACCTAAGCCATTATGTTCAATTAATGTTTGACAAAGAAGGCAAGACCATACAATGAAATCAAGACAGTCTCTTCAGTAAATGGTGTTGGGAAAATTGGTCAGATACATGAAAAAAATGCAAACGGACCACCAACTTACACCATAAACAAAAATAAAATGGATAAGCACTTAAACAGGAGATGGGAAACAATAAACATCTTAGAAGAAGCCATAGGCAGAAAAATATCAAACATCTGTTGTAGCAATATCTTTACCGATATAGCTCCTAGGGCAATGGGAACTAAGGAGAAAATAAAAAAA